>SJYC01039658.1:0-10751 GCA_006408675.1 Madoqua kirkii | reverse complement strand
AATGTTTTTTTTAACAAATGGATTGAAAACCCACTGGAATTCTTTATCTACAAAGTTTATAAACAGATTAAAATATTCAGTCTAAAGTTTGTCTGAAAAGGCAAACATGACAAATTTTTTAAATTATATGTCATTTTATCTAGCATAATCACATGATGCTTTCCAGTTATCTATCTTCAAAGGATTGTGTACACATCATGATTCTCTTGAAGAGACAGCTTGTGTTTATTTTTTTCTCCATATACTTTCTAGTTATCACACTGATAATCAGAGTTTACTTTCTTCCTAAATATATAATATGTAGCATATTACTAATCACCATTTGTCAGCACCAAAACATTCAACCACTTTGGGGTTCTACTTTTGTCAAAAAAAAAAAAAATTAAATCTTCATAATCTACAATTTTTAAAATTAATTTCTCATGAGATAATCAGAAAACTTCTATGGATAAAATAAATTCTTAGTTATTCTTTATCTCAGTACAAAATATTAAAGATATTATTCAAAATATAAAGGTCTCATTACAATATGTACCACATCTGTAAAATCCTGAGGTACTCTGCAATACTGGCTTACTTGTACAAGATGCAGTAAATGAATTTTGCATGCACTGCTATCTCTGTAACCTTATCCCTTTTTTTTGTAAATTAATTAATTTATTTTAATTGGAGGCTAATTACTTTATAGTATTGTAGTGGTCTTTGTCATACATTCACATGAATCAGCTATGGGTGTACATGTGTCCCCTATCCTGAACTTTAAAAATAATTCCAGAGTAGCATTGAAACATATACATTACTATATGTAAAATAGATAACCAGTGAAAATTTGCTATGTGACACAAGGAGCTCAACCTAGTTCTCTGTGACAACCTAGAGGGCTGGGATGGAGTGGAAGGTGAGAGTATTCACATGAATCAGCTATGGGTGTACATGTGTCCCCTATCCTGAACTTTAAAAATAATTCCAGAGTAGCATTGAAACATATACATTACTATATGTAAAATAGATAACCAGTGAAAATTTGCTATGTGACACAAGGAGCTCAACCTAGTTCTCTGTGACAACCTAGAGGGCTGGGATGGAGTGGAAGGTGAGAGGGCAGTTCAGGATGGAGAGGACATATGTTTAGCTATGGCTGACTCATGTTGATATATGGCAGAAACTAATACAAGGTTATAATTATCCTCCAATTAAAGTAAATAAATTAAAAATAATAACAATTCCAATCAAAAGAAGCACTCCTCAGAATTAATATAAATACACCTTTTAAAACAAATCACTCAGTATTGAACCACCTAGTAGCTCACAGTAGTAATGTTTTACTATTGAAACAGAAATAATAAATGTTATAAACTGAGCATGTTAGAAACATCCACACTTTGATTTTATTGCCAAACCTTTTGCTATTTACTTTATCCTAATAATTTTCCCCAAACGTTCCACATTTATTTTTTTCTTCTTTGCAGTGATGCTGGCTAACAAAGAAATGCAGTTTGATTTGTCACCATATTATTTTCTATGTATTACTTCAGCCATTATTTTCATGGCAGAAAAATCAAGTTTCCCTAAGTGTTACATGATTTTTTTCTTTTCCTATTCGATAAGACAGTAGCTCAAAAGAAGATTTTACATGTTTATTTCAACTTATTGAATATTTGTGAAGTACTGGAATGTTATTTGCCAAAAATATTAGAAGTCTGTGATAGTGTTATAGGATCATTTGCTGAAATTAGCCAGCACATGATGTGTTGAAGCAAGATTTGTTAATAGCAATAACATATGCAATATACATATCAAATAGTTTTCCTAGTTATGGCACATTTTTGACTAACTGTGTGTCAGATCTGATTTAATTTGACCATCACAGCTTTTACCTTGACATGTTGCTGATGAAAAACTGATAACAATATGAAGAGTGTCAGCTTCTTTATAAATATGCTTGTGTGTTTCTAACATTATTAACATTATCTTTAACACATGATTTTTTGTGAGACTATCTTGTCTACCACTTACCTATTACAGGAATGTTGGTTTGCTTGAAATTAGGTAATAAAAACTACAACTGAACAATAAGCTTCAGTTTAAAGGTGAGCAAATAAAGTAACTGCCTTGCTATGAATTTTTACAGTATGACTCCCAGTTTTCTCCCAGGATTCTTCAGAGAACATATGACCAACTGACATAAGAAATCAAAGAATGCTGGTATCAATCTATTTATTAAACATTTATAAAATATGATTTCTATTTGGGGTTTAAAAAGACACTAAAAATCCCACATATTAACTTCCTAAAAGTATTTACATTTTGCATACCTGGCCTCGACTAAGAACTTCTGCCTAAATACTTAAGTTGGCTTTCCCAGCCCTTTGGACTATGGCTCCACTCTAACTTGAAAGCAACCTAGTATTCCCCCATCAATGAGAGGTTGAAAAACAGCCAAGAATGCCTTTGTGTGAATCCCAGAGGTGCTTGTGCGTCTTCCTTCTGAACCTGAATTCAGTTCTTCTCTGTGCACCGGTGCTGTTTTCCTATCGGGAAAATCCCACCCGGACCTCGCCCTTGTGGCAGTCACTTCTCCTACTGTTCAGACACTCTATAATGATTACTTTTAAATTGCTTTTTATTTTAAATCATAATAATAGTCAATTTACCTCTCACTATGTTCTGAGCACTGTCTTAGGTGCCTTATCACTTAGTCCACATAACTATTGATGAGTGAAATATTTTATCTGTTTTAAAGAGGAGGAACCTAAATTTGTTACGCTCTAGATCACAAGGCTGAGAAGCAGCAAAGATAAGATTCTAGTCCAGTTCTGCTTATAAAAGCCGGGCTCCTAAATACTCTACATAATGCTGCCTCCCCATGACACTTCTAGCACACTGCCTTTTCATTGTTATAATTATTCAATGCCCTTAGCACTTCCCAGACACTGTATATACTTTTTTACTTTGCTTATATGTTGACATTATTTCATTTATTCATTTGTCATGTGCGTCATTCATATTGTTATAGTTTGTTGTTTGCATTTCTTTATTGCCACATCATTTTGTCACTCCACTCATTCCTGTCTTTCAAAATGTGTTAGTCGAATGGAATTAAAATGTATCCTGAAATATAATAAATGCTTTGAAAGGTATATTCTTCTTTGTTTTTTTTTTAGTTTAACATTTAAAAATTATGTGTTACACTGAAACAGAATACTGCTTGTCTGCCTTTGATATATTACATTGAAAAGTTACAGCTCTCTTGATTTTAAAAAAGACAAAATTCAAACATCCTTTAGCATAAACTTTTGTTTCTAGTTAAAATGACCCAGAAGTTAGTATTTAAGTTATATATAGCCATGGTATATAAAGACAGCATACTTGTATAGGATGGAAAATGATGAGGTTTTCTGCAGCAAAAAGGATTCCCATGTATGTGGGACTATCTAATTTTCTCTCCAAGTCCAGTAAATTTGTGGATTTAATTTTGTTTACACTGTTCAGATATTCAGACTAGCAATCCATTTTGGCAGAACAGTGTATAACTGATTAAAGATTATTCATCTGTTGTTTTCCTTTGGCCTGTTAAATAACTTGGAGGACATTAAGCAAAAACATAATATTGCTTCCTTTCTTTGTACAGTCTTATATTTAACCAAGAATTCAGTTCATAATTCCAAGAAAAGGTTTTTTTAAAAAAAACCATTTGCCTTTGACATGGAAGCCTAAGAGTTTAATATTTTTGAAAAGGGCAGAACTAAGTTTGGCAGGACAAAAATGTCTTGATACTAGAGAAGGCCTCAAGATAGGATGCCATGGGGAGGTTTCAAGTGATTCTGAATCCTTCAGTGCCTCTCTCTGACCAGTCTTCAAGTCAATAAAGGGCAGTGGAATATTGAAAGGAAAAGTAGTCTGCACTTTCTGCATTGGGTTAGTAAGAAAATATGAATCTTCATTTCTTAAAATTTTGAATAGTTGTTTCATATACAAAGACTACAAAGACTCAAGTACAGAATTCTATACATGGAGAAAAAGTGCCAACATATACAAAAAAACTCAGTGAAATAGAGTCTAATGCTAAATGTGCTTAGAAAAATACAGTGAAAATGTGTTCCTCAGGGAACTGAAAAATAACATTGCAATTTTCTTTTAAAAAGTGTGCTTAAATTATGAACACTTAACTTCCCACTGATTTCAAATCTAAGATTGAGGACTATAAGGGGACTATATCTGGAATTTTATTCTTATGTAATAATTTTAGAGGCCATTCTGGATTATATTTGTGTTGCATGTAATAAATGCATAATTCCAACTTTAATGTGTTACTAAATAGCTTAATGTTTTTCTCAGTAAAAAGCATACAGCCACACATTTTTGAAGCAACTAAAGGAAAACTCCCAATTTTTTAGTCCTAGGGAATTAGAAATTTGAAAGAAAATAAGCCTCCCTCACACAATTCCTTTCATCACAGTTTTCTGGTGTTATAGTACTTCAAATCTTAATTTGAAGTTTGAATAATGAGAGAAAATCAGACCAAACTTACACACTATGCTGTATATTCTTCTCTTAGTACTAGATAATCTTTCTTTTTTGATCAAATTATTCTCTCCTTAAGAAATGTACTCATAAAGCAAGAGTTTGTGGTGTTAAATCTATAATTGACCGGTTAACCTGCTGCTGCTAAGTCACTTCAGTCCTGTCCAACTCTGTGCGACCCCATAGATGGCAGCCCACCAGGCTTCCCGATCCCTGGGATTCTCCAGGCAAGAACACTGGAGTGGGTTGCCATTTCCGTCTCCAGTGCATGAAAGTGAAAAGTGAAAGGGAAGTCATTCAGTAGTGTCCGACTCTTAGCGACTCCATGGACTGCAGCCTACCAGGCTCCTCCGTCCATGGGATTTTCCAGGCAAGAGTGCTGGAGTGAGGTGCCATTGCCAGCTAACCTGCATGGATACAAATAGCACTAGAACTTTAACCCAGATATCTCAGAAACAAGAGTGAATAGCCACAGAAAAGATAGGTGAATGGAGAGATAAGCACCTCATTATGCTGATCTCTATATGTGAAGAACAACTTTTTTATTGTTTTAGTAGCAGCAGATGAAATGTACAGGTTTCTTAAAGAGGCAAAGGGGTTAGTTGGTGTGTGATCTCACAGTACACTAATAGTAATGGAGCAGACGGTCACTCACCTCTGCCAGAAAGTTTACATTTATGCTAGTCAGTAGGACAGAAATTGACACTGAGTTTTTTCAGTGATTGTGGTATAAGGACACGACCAATTGTTCCTACTAAACAATTCAGCCAAATGCCCTTTGAGAAGGCAATGGCACCCTACTCAGTACTCTTGCCTGGAAGATCCCATGGATGGAGGAGCCTGGTGGGCTGCAGTCCATGGGGCCTCTGAGAGTTGGACACGACTCAGTGACTTCACTTTCACTTTTCACTTTCATGCACTGGAGAAGGAAATGGCAACCCACTCCAATGTTCTTGCCTGGAGCATCCCAGGGATGGCAGAGCCTGGTGGGCTGCCATCTATGGGATCGCACAGAGTCAGACATGACTGAAGTGACTTAGCAGCAGCAGCAGCAGCAGCAGCAGCCCTTTGATCACCTAACTTGATTTCCTTGTTAAACACTCCATACACTTTATCTTAGACCCACAGACCTGTAGAACAACATCTTTGCAGACCTATTCCACCTTATAATATGGAAAGGAAGATATTTAGGTGAAAAATCATCATAATATCATCATAGGTAAATGATGATTGAATCTCATGAGGAATATAGAGGAAAGAAACCAGGAGGGAGAAGCTGGTAGAACATAACACTGAGAAAAGAAGGAAAGCATGAACACATCCAGAGAGGCATATAAGGGGGTTGTAAGGTAGGGATTTTGATATTTATGCATTTGAGTCTTCTGTCTAGTGTTTCTTAATTTCCTTTGTTATGTTGTGTATGTCTGATCCAAATCTTATTTTTGTAAAATGTCAATAGAGCCTTCAAAATTCATTGTATAAAATTAAAATTTATTCTTTATTAAACTCAATAAATTGTTATATATAACCATAGTTGCATTTCCTCATATGTATACTTTTATTAAATTGTTATATATTATAATATGTGCAGATTCACAATAAAGAACACAAATTACACCATCAAAATTTTATTATGAAGAATCATTTTCTTGACTTTTTTTTCACAAGGAGCTTATGTCCCCACCCCTGTGGTTATGGTAGTTAGATACAGGAAAGAAAGATGTAGAAAGCATACTGGGCATAAAATGTTGTGCTCTGGTATTTTGTGAGATGTGAGCAGTCACAGTGGAGATCCCTAGAAAAACCATCTAGAAAACTTACGAGAACACTGCTTCACCTGTGATTACTTGTCCAATTTGTAGCTCTTAAGAGAAATGAACCAGTTAGCTGGGTGCTTGTCAGCCCAACTACTATGATCTCACAAGGGCAGATAAGTATTCCTTTTCTAGAAAGACATCAAAAATGGTCCAGGGAAGTTAATTTGTCGTAATACAAAGGGCAGGCATGGTTTTTTGCTTAAAAGTTGTGAAGAATGTATCAGATTGTCTTTTTTAATTGTCATGTTTTAAATTCTGCAAAAGCATTTTATCCTATAATGTGCTCAAGATACATCTTTATCCATAAAGACAGATATTGAATTGGAGTGAATGCAAATGAGTAGGGTAAGGCGAAGGTAAAATTTCAAGTATATTCAAGTCTGTAGACATTTATAAATGATATTAAATTTCTTTAAGATGGGATGCTGAAGCTATGATCTAATATTTCTCTTTAGCTAAAGCTTTCAGTCAGACCAATGATCACAAAGCTTTTTTGAATTTTACAGTTTCTAAGCATTCATTTCAAGTGATACAGAGCTTAACAATTGTGATATAGAGATTAGCAACAGTGATATAGAGATTAACAGTCATACCAAGTGAAATATAGCATTTTACATCTTTGAGTGTCTAAAAGGCAATGCCTTGTTTGACCTTTCTATCTCAAAAAAAAAAAAATCTTTGCAGTAGGTGAGATGAATATTATTATGGTCACGTTACCTGCTTATTTCTGTTAAGTAAATATATCCCATACAGTTTATAGCCAAGTACAAAGCCCATTCTCTGATTCTGTTTGCCTGTCCTAATGATCCAAAAGTTTTAATTATGTTAAGAGAAACTTATTAAAGATTTTCTTTGGCCATTTGACTTCTTACACAAAGTAAATGTACTGACAAAAAGATAATCATGTTTTTGAAGGAAAATGGTTTTGAGATATAAAATGATACATCAATGAAATAAAATCAGTTGTGCTTGAGAACTGACATTTGATTAAACTTTAGTTAAAGGAAAACCTTAATATGTATCAACTATTTTTATTCTTTGTGCTCATTGATTTTTTAAAATACTGTTACATAGTTGAAAAATTCCTACAATTTCTCCTCAGTAATAGTTATTTGAGAGTAATGGGGAGGCTGTGTTATTAGTTTACCCATGTTAAGTTTTCCTGTATCTTTTCCTCCCTGCTAGGAAAAGGAAGATGACAAATCAGACACTTCAAGTTCTCAGCAGCCGAAAAGCCCACAAGGTCTTAGTGACACAGGATATTCTTCTGATGGAATATCAAGTTCACTTGGTGAAATTCCAAGTCTTATTCCCAGTGATGAAAAGGATTTGCTCAAGGGACTCAAAAAGGACTCCTTTTCACAAGAAAGCAGCCCTTCCAGCCCCTCAGATTTGGCTAAGTTAGAAAGTACAGTCCTATCTATTTTAGAAGCTCAGGCAAGTACACTTGTTGAAGAAAAGTCAGAAAAGAAAACACAGCCCCATGAGGTTTCTCCTGAGCAGCCTAAGGACCAGCAGAAAACTCAGAGTTTAGTGGAAAAACTGGAATCTACAGTTTCAGAGGAGGAGCTCAAAGACAGTCAAGAAGGAGACACTTCTAAAAAAGAGAGCCAACAAGACATTCCTTCCGGAAAGGACCAAGAAAAGCCTGAGTTTGTTGATGAGTTGGCTACAAGGAGACAGCCTTATGATTCAATTGAAGACAGTAGTGAAAGCGAAAACTCCCCTGTTCCGCAAAGAAAAGGGAGGACTAGTGTTGGATCGTCAAGCAGTGATGAGTATAAACAGGAAGACAGCCAAGGATCAGGTGAAGAGGAGGACTTCATTCGAAAGCAAATCATAGAAATGAGTGCTGATGAAGATGCTTCAGATTCTGAAGACGATGAGTTCATTAGGAACCAGCTCAAAGAGATTAGCAGTAGTATAGAAAGCCAGAAGAAGGACGAACCCCGGGGGAAGGGGAAAGGAACAGGAGGGAAACACAGGCGACTGACGCGAAAAAGTAGTGCAAGCTTTGATGACGATGCAGGAAGACGCCATTCCTGGCATGATGAAGATGATGAGACCTTTGATGAAAGTCCTGAGCTTAAATACAGAGAAACTAAAAGTCAGGAGAGTGAAGAACTTGTAGTTGCCGGAGGAGGAGGACTCCGTCGATTTAAAACAATTGAACTCAACAGCACGATAGCCGATAAATATTCTGCAGAGTCATCACAGGAAAAAACAGCTTTGTATTTTGATGATGAGCCAGAATTAGAGATGGAAAGCCTGACAGACTCTCCAGAAGATCGATCAAGGGGGGAAGGATCTTCTAGTCTTCATGCTTCCAGCTTCACTCCTGGCACATCCCCTACATCCGTTTCTTCTCTTGATGAAGACAGTGATAGTAGTCCAAGTCACAAAAAGGGAGAGAGCAAACAGCAGCGCAAAGCTCGACATAGATCACATGGCCCTCTTTTACCTACCATTGAAGATTCTTCAGAGGAAGAAGAATTGAGAGAAGAAGAAGAATTATTGAAGGAGCAAGAAAAGCAACGGGAATTAGAACAGCAGCAAAGAAAGAGTTCTAGTAAGAAATCCAAGAAAGACAAAGATGAACTTCGAGCTCAGAGAAGGAGGGAAAGACCAAAGACACCACCCAGTAATCTCTCTCCCATCGAAGACGCATCTCCAACAGAAGAATTACGTCAGGCTGCAGAAATGGAGGAGCTCCATCGATCTTCGTGTTCTGAATATTCACCTAGCATAGAGTCAGACCCAGAAGGCTTTGAAATAAGCCCAGAAAAAATAATCGAAGTACAAAAAGTTTATAAATTGCCCACAGCTGTGTCTTTATACTCACCGACAGATGAGCAATCTATTATGCAGAAAGAAGGTGGCCAAAAGGCATTAAAAAGTGCTGAGGAGATGTATGAAGAAATGATGCATAAAAGCCCAAAATATAAAGCTTTTCCAGCTGCAAATGAACGAGACGAAATGTTTGAAAAAGAGCCTTTGTATGGTGGGATGCTAATAGAAGATTATATTTATGAATCTTTAGTAGAAGACACATACAATGGTTCACTCGACAGCAGTCTGCTCGCAAGGCAAGAAGAAGAAAATGGATTTTTGCAGCAGAGAGGGAGAGAGCAAAAAATGAGACTTCCAGAACAGATTTATGAAGATCCCATGCAGAAAATTACAGACCTCCAGAAAGAGTTTTATGAGTTAGAAAATTTACATGCTATTTTGCCTCAAGAAGACATAGTTTCAAGTTCTTTTATCATCCCAGAAAGTCATGAGATCGTCAATCTGGGTAGTATGGTAACTTCTACCAGTGAAGAAAAAAAATTATTAGACGCTGATGCTGCCTATGAAGAACTCATGAAAAGACAACAGATGCAGTTAACACCTGGATCTAGTCCAACCCAGCCCCTCATCAGAGATGATATGACAGAGTCCACTGTGGACTTTGATAGGGTACCTGATGCATCTTTGACATCAAGTGTTCTTCGGGAGCATCTCTTACAGATTCAACCAGCAGCACAACACTCTCCATCCCAGATGTTAAAATAACCCAACATTTTTCAGCAGAAGAAATTGAGGATGAATATGTGACTGATTATACAAGAGAAATTCAAGAGATAATTGCTCATGAATCACTGATTTTGACCTATTCTGAACCTTCAGAAAGTGCTACATCAGTCCCACCCTCTGACACACCCTCTCTCACATCATCTGTTTCTTCAGTTTGTACCACAGATAGCTCCTCACCCATTACTACCCTGGATAGCATGACCACAGTTTATACTGAGCCAGTGGACATTGTAGCTAAATTTGAAGATGCTGAGGAAATTTCTTCATCAACATATTTCCCAGGCAGCATTATAGACTATCCAGAAGACATAAATATACCTCTAGATCAGACAACCATACAGGACGGTAGAACTAGTACAGATCACATTGTGATTTCCTTATCTGATATAGAACCTTCTCTCGTAGAATCTGTAGGAACGAAACTCGAGGGGCTAATTGCTGACACTGTTTCTACTGACTTATCTATATCTGAAAAAGATGCAGCGAAGAAGGCCAGAAAGGAAACAGGGGACGGACTTATTCTGGAAGTTTTGGAAGCTTATAGAGATACTAGGAAGGAGTCTGAGGCTGAACTGACAGAAATTAGCTTACCTGACACTGTGTTTGATCAGACACCTTCTTCTGTAAAAACTCTTCCAATGAAGGAGCAGATTTCAACGACATGCTTTTTACCTGAAGAGGTTTTGGGTCAAGCAAAACCTGCATCTCAGCTACCATCTGGCACTCCTCCCATTTTCTCTCTTCCAACTAAAACTCGTCCATTCCTTCGAAGTTCTTCTTTGGACATATCAGCCCAACCCCCTCCCCCTCCTCCTCCCCCTCCTCCTCCTCTCC
>SJYC01039657.1:0-13019 GCA_006408675.1 Madoqua kirkii | reverse complement strand
GATGTGTATAAGAGACAGCCCCCTCCTCGTCCCCCTCCTCCACCTCCTCCGCCTCCCCCTCCTCCTCCTCCTCCACCTCTTCCTCCACCAACCTCACCTAAACCAACTATTCATCCTAAAAAAAAGTTAGCGGTTACAGCCCCAGTGACTGCAACTACTGCAGCTACATCTCTAGTAGATTCTGTTACTACAGTGGAGACCACATCTGCTCCCAGAAGTAATGGGTTACCTATGACAAAAGTATATACCCCTGCACCTCCTCCTGTTCCTCCTAAGCCATCTTTAATTCCATCTGGACTTGTATTTACACATAGACCCGAGCCAAGCAAACCTCCACTTGCTCCTAAACCAGCAGTTCCTCAACCTCCAGTCACTACCCCAAAACTAACAGATACATACCCCAAACCAACAGGTCTACCTTTAACTACAAGTATGACATTAAATTTAGTGACATCAGCAGACTATAAATTGCCTTCCCCTACCTCTCCACTTTCCCCTCACTCTAACAAGTCCTCGCCAAGATTTTCCAAGTCTCTTATGGAAACTTATGTGGTTATCACATTGCCATCTGAACCTGGCACTCCAACAGATTCTTCACCTAGTCAAGCTATTACCAGTTGGCCATTGGGATCACCCCCCAAAGATCTGATTTCCACTGAACCAGTATTTTCTGTAGTTCCTCCTATGACAGCTGTGGAAATATCAACTTCTTCACAACAGAGCCTGTACATCTCCAGAGCTTTGGAGACATTTGCTGCTATCCCAGTCACAACACTGTCTTCATTTCAAGCAACTTCAGCTTCAGTTACACAGTTTCACCCAACTGAAGTTTCCAGGGGTGAGGTTCCAACAGCAAGAAGTACAGTCCCTGGTGTTGGTCTCAGCAGTGTCTCTATATCATTTCCTCCAGAGCCTCTTGCTCTAGATCACCTCCGTTTAGAGAAGCAGCAGCATAAAGAAGGTGTCCAGTTGCAGCTTGTTGGTGATGCCATTGATCTGCGTACAGTATCCAAAGCAGATGTTAAAGTAACTGAAAAATGTATGGATCTTTCGCCTCTGCAGTGGATGTGAAGAGGCAGACCACAACAAGTGAAATGTATGGGAGACAAATTAGTGCTGTCCAACCCTCAATTATAAATCTCAGTGCAACTTCATCAGGAGTGACTCCTATATCCCTGGTTACTGAGACGGTGACTGTTGTTACATGCACAGCTACTGCAAGTTATACCACAGGCACAGAAAGCCTAGTGGGTCTAGAGCTTGCAACAGCAGCACCACTCCAGCTTACTACATCAAAGCATGTGGAGCCACTATACAGAGTACCAAGTGGCCAGACCTTTCCTACAATTAGGGAGGAAGCACCAATAAACCTGTCTTTAAGTACTTCTGCACACCCAGTGACATCAGCTCCTACGAAACCTGTTACTGTACCTCCTGTTGGTGTCACAAATGGATGGATTGATAGCTCCACATCCCAGAGCATCACTGATGGGGAAGTAGTGGATCTCAGTACCTCCAAAACTCAGAGAACTGTTGTAACAATGGATGAAGCTTCTTCAAATGTGGTGACTAAAATAATAGAAGATGATGAAAAACCTGTTGATCTGACTGCAGGAAGAAGAGCCGTGTGCTGTGATGTGGTTTATAAGTTACCCTTTGGAAGAAGCTGCACAGCACAGCAGCCCGCAACCACTCTTCCTGAAGATCGTTTTGGTTATAGGGATGATCACTATCAATATGCTCGATCAGGGCCATATGGTTATAGAGGGATTGGGGGAATGAAACCTTCCATGTCTGATACTAATTTAGCAGAGGCTGGACATTTTTTCTATAAAAGTAAGAACGCTTTTGATTATTCTGGAGGAACTGATGCAGCAGTAGATCTTACTTCAGGGAGAATTACTACAGGTCAGTATGATGTAGCAACAGACCTTTCTTTGAAATATCATGGTGTTCCTCATCTCATTTCAGGATGACAATGTGGTCTTATTTCCAATTTTGTTATTTTTTATCTTTCTTTGGATGTTTTGGCAATATATTTTGGAGTACATGTGCATTTTTGTTTCTCCATTTTTTTTAAATTTGTTCCACCCAAAGTGGCCTGCATGTGCCTGCATGTTCAACGTTGCTTTTATTCTGCACCTGAGTAGGTTAATAACCTGTGGATTTGCATGCAGTCCTGTTCATTATGTTCTTCAAGACTGAGAGCACTTTCCAACCCCCAAAACATCATTCATTCTAGGAACTGGACTATAACTCTCCCCTGTATTTCAGGTGAGGTAATGGATTATTCAAGCAAGACTACAGGTCCATATCCAGAAACTCGACAAGTCATTTCAGGAGTTGGGATTAGTACCCCACAGTATTCCACAGCAAGAATGACTCCACCTCCAGGACCCCAGTATGGTGTGGGGAGTGTTTTGAGGTCATCTAATGGGGTTGTCTATTCTTCAGTAGCAACTCCAGTTCCTTCCACATTTGCTATCACCACACAGCCTGGCTCCATCTTCAGCACCACCATGAGGGATTTGTCTGGTGTGCACACAAATGATGCCGTGACTTCCTTGTCCGCCCTGCACCAAAGCCAGCCCATGCCTAGATCCTATTTCCTAACAACTGGTGCATCTGAAACAGACATTGAAGTCACTGGTATTGATATCAGTGCCAGTTTGCAGACTATCACTATGGAGACTCTCACAGCTGAGACAATAGACTCGGTTCCCACCCTGACCACGGCATCTGAAGTATTTTCTGAAGTGGTAGGAGAGGAAAGTGCACTTTTAATCATCCCCGAGGAAGATAAGCAACAACAGCAGCTAGACTTGGAGCGTGAGCTCTTGGAACTGGAAAAGATCAAGCAACAGCGTTTTGCTGAGGAGTTGGAGTGGGAACGGCAGGAGATTCAAAGGTTCCGAGAACAGGAAAAGATCATGGTTCAAAAGAAGCTGGAGGAGCTGCAGTCAATGAAGCAGCACCTCCTCTATTCTTGCAACAGCAGCACCACTCCAGCTTACTACATCAAAGCATGTGGAGCCACTATACAGAGTACCAAGTGGCCAGACCTTTCCTACAATTAGGGAGGAAGCACCAATAAACCTGTCTTTAAGTACTTCTGCACACCCAGTGACATCAGCTCCTACGAAACCTGTTACTGTACCTCCTGTTGGTGTCACAAATGGATGGATTGATAGCTCCACATCCCAGAGCATCACTGATGGGGAAGTAGTGGATCTCAGTACCTCCAAAACTCAGAGAACTGTTGTAACAATGGATGAAGCTTCTTCAAATGTGGTGACTAAAATAATAGAAGATGATGAAAAACCTGTTGATCTGACTGCAGGAAGAAGAGCCGTGTGCTGTGATGTGGTTTATAAGTTACCCTTTGGAAGAAGCTGCACAGCACAGCAGCCCGCAACCACTCTTCCTGAAGATCGTTTTGGTTATAGGGATGATCACTATCAATATGCTCGATCAGGGCCATATGGTTATAGAGGGATTGGGGGAATGAAACCTTCCATGTCTGATACTAATTTAGCAGAGGCTGGACATTTTTTCTATAAAAGTAAGAACGCTTATGATTATTCTGGAGGAACTGATGCAGCAGTAGATCTTACTTCAGGGAGAATTACTACAGGTCAGTATGATGTAGCAACAGACCTTTCTTTGAAATATCATGGTGTTCCTCATCTCATTTCAGGATGACAATGTGGTCTTATTTCCAATTTTGTTATTTTTTATCTTTCTTTGGATGTTTTGGCAATATATTTTGGAGTACATGTGCATTTTTGTTTCTCCATTTTTTTTAAATTTGTTCCACCCAAAGTGGCCTGCATGTGCCTGCATGTTCAACGTTGCTTTTATTCTGCACCTGAGTAGGTTAATAACCTGTGGATTTGCATGCAGTCCTGTTCATTATGTTCTTCAAGACTGAGAGCACTTTCCAACCCCCAAAACATCATTCATTCTAGGAACTGGACTATAACTCTCCCCTGTATTTCAGGTGAGGTAATGGATTATTCAAGCAAGACTACAGGTCCATATCCAGAAACTCGACAAGTCATTTCAGGAGTTGGGATTAGTACCCCACAGTATTCCACAGCAAGAATGACCCACCTCCAGGACCCCAGTATGGTGTGGGGAGTGTTTTGAGGTCATCTAATGGGGTTGTCTATTCTTCAGTAGCAACTCCAGTTCCTTCCACATTTGCTATCACCACACAGCCTGGCTCCATCTTCAGCACCACCATGAGGGATTTGTCTGGTGTGCACACAAATGATGCCGTGACTTCCTTGTCCGCCCTGCACCAAAGCCAGCCCATGCCTAGATCCTATTTCCTAACAACTGGTGCATCTGAAACAGACATTGAAGTCACTGGTATTGATATCAGTGCCAGTTTGCAGACTATCACTATGGAGACTCTCACAGCTGAGACAATAGACTCGGTTCCCACCCTGACCACGGCATCTGAAGTATTTTCTGAAGTGGTAGGAGAGGAAAGTGCACTTTTAATCATCCCCGAGGAAGATAAGCAACAACAGCAGCTAGACTTGGAGCGTGAGCTCTTGGAACTGGAAAAGATCAAGCAACAGCGTTTTGCTGAGGAGTTGGAGTGGGAACGGCAAGAGATTCAAAGGTTCCGAGAACAGGAAAAGATCATGGTTCAAAAGAAGCTGGAGGAGCTGCAGTCAATGAAGCAGCACCTCCTCTATCAGCAAGAAGAGGAGCGGCAAGCCCAGTTCATGATGAGGCAGGAGACGTTAGCACAGCAACAGTTGCAGCTGGAACAGATCCAGCAGCTGCAGCAACAGCTGCACCAGCAGCTAGAGGAGCAGAAGATTCGCCAGGTCTACCAGTATAACTATGACCCTTCTGGAACTGCCTCTCCACAGACCACGGCAGAGCAGGCCATCATGGAAGGTCAGTATGTTGCCCCAGAAGGTGGTCAGTTCTGGGCAACCGAAGATGCAACCACCACAGCCTCAGCTGTGGTGGCGATTGAAATACCACAGAGCCAGGGATGGTACACGGTTCAGTCTGATGGAGTGACTCAGTACATTGCCCCACCTGGCATTCTGAGTACTGTTTCAGAAATACCTCTGACAGATGTAATTGTCAAAGAAGAGAAACAGCCAAGAAGAGAAGTTCTGGAGCTAAAGTCCGTGGCCAGTACGACGAGATGGGGGAAAATCTGGCAGATGACCCCCGCTGCTTTAAAAAGATAGTGGACAGTGGGGTACAGACTGACGATGAAGATTCAGCAGATCGGAGTTATGTGAGTAGGAGAAGGAGAACTAAAAAGAGTGTCGATACAAGCGTCCAAACAGATGACGAGGATCAGGATGATTGGGACATGCCTGCTAGATCTAGGAGGAAAGCTCGCGTAGGGAAATATGGTGACAGCCCTGCAGAGGCGGACAAGGCCAAACCCCCTTCCAAAGTCTCCAGCATAGCCGTCCAAACAGTAGCAGAGATATCTGTGCAAACTGAACCAGTTGGAACCATAAGAACACCTTCGATACGGGCACGCGTGGATGCCAAGGTAGAAATAATTAAACACATTTCAGCACCTGAAAAGACTTACAAAGGGGGCAGTTTAGGATGTCAAACAGAAGCAGATTCAGACACACAAAGTCCTCAATATCTGAGTGCCACCTCTCCACCCAAAGACAAGAAACGCCCAACACCTTTAGAAATTGGTTATTCATCTCACCTCCGGGCAGATTCCACACTACAGCTGGCTCCTTCCCCACCCAAATCTCCAAAAGTCCTTTATTCTCCCATCTCACCACTTTCACCAGGCAAAGCCTTAGAATCAGCCTTTGTACCTTATGAGAAACCCCTCCCTGATGATATAAGTCCACAGAAAGTACTGCATCCAGATATGGCTAAAGTTCCCCCAGCAAGTCCTAAGACAGCCAAGATGATGCAGCGCTCCATGTCTGACCCCAAGCCTCTGAGTCCAACAGCAGACGAAAGTTCCAGGGCTCCTTTTCAGTATACCGAGGGCTACACGGTAAGAGTGCTTCTTTTCAGTTAGAAGACAATGGCTGAGTTGATGTTAATGGTGTGTTTGCAGACTTTAGGAGGCTGTGACACTCCTGGTGCCTAATTCTAAATTTCAGTGAGGACTATTTCATTAGAAAATTGGGGGGGGGGGAGGGGCGGGGGGCAGGCAGAAAATTGTGCATCAGTGTAGAAATACAAAGAAAAAAAAAAGGAAAAATGAGAAAAATGTGTATTATTTTGTGATTAATGAGACTGAACGTTTTGTTCTAATCTTGAAATCTCCTGTGTCAGTTGTAGGCTGATTTCAGTGAATATAACTAATATCCACATATGGTAGAATAAGTATTGAATAAATAGATAAGGCAAAGGATGACCAAAAATTTAAACCCATGGATACTGGAATTCTTAGTGGGAGGATCCTTGAAGATCATTTACTCAATCTATTCTTCCTTTTGCCAGAATGTTAATCGTTGCTGCTCAAAATAAAGCATCTCTAGGGCATAAAGTGTGGTTTAATCTTCATAGCTCATCCATGCTTGTTTTGTTTCTGGCAATTTTCCGAATCTAATGTCAGGTAAGCCTTAATCTTAGTGCTTACAGAAGGAAAAATTAATTTTTATATTTCTTCAAATAGATTTAATTATTAGTTATTTAAGTTTAATAATTTGAGTTTATTTAAAATAAGCTTCAAAGTGAAAGGAACATATATAGGAATGTTGGACATATTTACGAATATCTCTATAACTGGGAATAAGGAATGTTAATAATCAGGTGAAAAAGCAAGTTATCTACTTCAAGAAAACCTAATATATATCATTAGAAGGTTATTAATAAAGTAATAGTTCTATTTAAAACAAAATTTATGTTTATATCCCCTAATTATACTGATTTCTAAACTCTAGATCTTAAAACTCTGAAGCTTTTAAATAGGTTTCTCTGAGAAATTGCTGTATTGTGACTGACCCAAATGTGTTAAACACTGGCTATGGGCTGAAAAGTGTGCCATTATATGTAACTGTTAGCCAGTTTTCAGGTGTATAGTAATTTTAATAGTCACACTAATAAATTAAAATTTTTATCTAAGTGTTCCAGTTTTGTAGGGGCATTTTGTTATTATGTACTTTCTCAAAAAGAGTGTATAAACTGTCTTCATGGGGGGGATAGAGGTCATAATTTGTTGTTTTTTTTAATTTACTTATCATAACTCATCAGGAACCACTGCTACATTGAGATTTCATTCAGTTTCCATGTATGGCTTTGTTTCTAGAATTAAATATATTGAGAGAAATATTTTTAACTTAGTTGTGATGTATAGGTATTTATTTTTATAGCAGTGACCTATGAATTCACCTAAAGAGTTATCTAGAAATCTTTGAAAATATATTTTTTAGCAGTATTTTAAAGTTATTCTCAAGATTTCTGTCAGAGAAAGAACAGCCTTCTCCATGTGGTGTATTGACCATTAATTTAACATTTCACCCTATACTCTTAATTCAAATGAACTCAGGTATAGAAGAGATTCAAGGTGTCAATATTTTTCCTCACAGTATTCTCTTGGGTTTTAGAAGTGTGAAATGAAACATACAATGGGTGTATGTAGTGTATTATTGATTGTAATGGTGATATTGTTTTCCCCGGTGGCTCAGAGGATAAAGCATCTGCCTGCAATGCAGGAGACTCGAGTTCGATCCCTGGGTTGGGAAGATCCCCTGGAGAAGGAAATGGCAACCCATTCCAGTATTCTTGCCTGGAGTCAGTATTTTAAAGTTATTCTCAAGATTTCTGTCAGAGAAAGAACAGCCTTCTCCATGTGGTGTATTGACCATTAATTTAACATTTCACCCTATACTCTTAATTCAAATGAACTCAGGTATAGAAGAGATTCAAGGTGTCAATATTTTTCCTCACAGTATTCTCTTGGGTTTTAGAAGTGTGAAATGAAACATACAATGGGTGTATGTAGTGTATTATTGATTGTAATGGTGATATTGTTTTCCCCGGTGGCTCAGAGGATAAAGCATCTGCCTGCAATGCAGGAGACTCGAGTTCGATCCCTGGGTTGGGAAGATCCCCTGGAGAAGGAAATGGCAACCCATTCCAGTATTCTTGCCTGGAGAATCCCATGGACAGAGGAGCCTGGTGGGCTACAGTCCACGGGGTTGCAAAGAGTCGGACATGACTGAGTGACTTGGATTGGATTGGATTGGATCTAATCCTAGAAGAAGTTGGGTAGAATTACCAAATAATACTCTGAGCCTGAAAAATCCTAAGTGTATTGAGCTTTGGAACACAAACCAGTAGTTCCTTTTTCTAAGTGGTCACACTCAGTGCAGGCTTCAATGTGGAATGCTGCTGCTACTGCTAAGTCACTTCAGTCGTGTCCAACTCTGTGTGACCCCATAGACGGCAGACCACCAGGCTCTCCCATCCCTGGGATTCTGCAGGCAAAAGCACTGGAGTGGGTTGCCATTTCCTTCTCCAATGCATGAAAGTGAAAATGAAAGGGAAGTCGCTCAGTCATGTCCAACTCTTCGTGACCCCATGGACTGCAACCCACCTGCTCCTCCGTCCATGGGATTTCCAGGCAAGAGTACTGGAGTGGGGTGCCATTGCCTTCTCCAATATGGAATAATTGTATACAAACTCAAAAATACTATTTTGTTGCATGCATAAGGTAGACCATTTTATATACAGGCAGTGTTCTTAGTACTTTAGATATTCTGATTTAAGTGGGAATTTTATAACTTATTTCTTGGAAAATTTCTAAACATTCCTTGTGTTCATTTTAAACTAAAACCAGTCTCTCAATTATAAACACAAATTACTAAATATTAGTTGTACTGAAAAGAATAAGTGATATTCATGGTGATACAAGTTTGGTTAGCTCAGTAATTTTCATACTGTTAATTTTCTCAAACCAATAAAATTGAAAAAAAAATTAAAACATCCAGTCAACATTGAGACAACATAGTAACACACATAATTCAGCATGAAAGATCAGTTTTATATGGCATGACATTCTGTAGTCAGTTCTCTTCTTGCAAGTACCAGGAAATGTTTCCAGGGAGGAAGTTCTCAAACAGGAAGGTGAGATCTCTGTTGGACCATGAAGAGCAAAATGGAAGTCATTCTGGAGGAAACAGATATACGAGGGTTCAGACTGATGAACAGACAGAAAACAAAGAGGAGGAGAAAAGGATTTGCTATAAATAAAAGATAAGGAAGGGATAGGTGCCAGGGGATCTCATTTGCTGAGTTCAGGTTTTGTTTTACTTCCCTTGCCTGTGGGGAGCCTAACCCAAGCCACTGTCATTTTTTATTTACACTATGCCCTAGGCCCTGGACTCCTCCACTCTTGCCTTCCTTACTGCTACTGCTGCTAAGTCGCTTCAGTCGTGTCCGACTCTGTGCGACCCCATAGACAGCAACCAGGCTCCCTCGTCCCTGGGATTCTCCGGGCAAGAACACTGGAATGGGTTGCCATTTCCTTCTCCAATGCATGAAAGTGAAAAGTGAAAGTGAAGTCCCTCAGTTGTGTCCGACTTTTCGAGACCCTGTGGACTACAGCCTACCAGGCTTCTCTGTCCATGAGATTCTCTGGGCAAGAACACTGGAGTGGGTTGTTATTTCCAGTGCTCCAACCACTGACCTTCCTGGTCTTTGGGTATGCCTCATCCCCACCCAGGGAGCCTGTTGGGAGCTCTCTCTCCCCAGATGGTTGTCTGATTCACTCCTGTGTACAGATTTCTAGTTAAATTTCACTTCCACAGAAAAGCTCTCCTTACTTCAATCTCTAAATAAACCTTTCACCTTGAATTCCTGCACCCTCCAAACGTGTATATTAATGTGTTAGTACATATTTAATCAAATATCATCTACTTTATCCTGTAGAACATAACCTCTACAAAAGCAGGAACTTTGTTTTGTTTGCTGCTATAATCCAAGAGCCTAGAACAGCACCCAAGACAAAGCAGCTCTTCAATATTTATTGAATAAATGTATTAAAGGAAGGATTGCATGGAAGCAGTGGGTTAAGACATGCATTAAAAGACTCCAGGTGGTTACCTTTTCATTGCCACAGTCTAGACCCATCCTAGCAAGTCCTTTTGATAATCTGTACTGATACTTCCTCTACTCAAAGTATCAGTTCCACTTTGGTTTTATATAGATATTTGCACCACTGGGCAAAAGTTAAACAGTATTTAGCTATTAGACAGTCCAGATGCCTTACAGATGAGGAACAAAGCCCAGAGTAGGCTAGTGCCTTTATCATGATTCCTTAATGAACCTGTAACCTGGCCAGTTAGAATGCTAAACTTGGCACTTTCAGTTATTCTCTATTTGTCTCTTGAAGCTTATGGAATATTTTCTGATTTTGTTGTTTGTTTGTTTTTTGCTAATTCAGTACCATGTTTTGTGTCTGTCTTTTTATCTTGTCATTTCCTCTGTTCTCCCCCAAATTCTAATTTAAACCCCTGTCAATGAGGTTTATTCATTTTTTAACTTGCTTGCATTCTCTCATTATCACATTCATCCATTCACTGGTCTTTTTTAAACACTGCAGTAAACTCTATAAAACATACAGGATAAGGCAGAGTTCATGCTTGACCTCCCACCACTGTGATTGTTTTGTTCTTCTTGCCCCACTGTTGTATTCATTTGCTAGGGCTCTTGTAATAAGGTACCACAAACTCGGTAAGGTAAGCCACAAAAATGTGCTGTCACACTTCTAGAGATTACAAGTCCAAAATCATGGTGTGAGCAGGGTTCGTTCTTTCTGTTGCAGGCCTCTCTCCTAGCTTCTGCTACCCTCCAGCATCCCTTGTCTTTCAGAAGGTGCTCTCCCTATATCTCTTTAAATTGTCTTCCCTCTCTGTATGGCTGTCTCTACGTCCAAATTTCCCCTCTTTATCAGACACTGGTCTTATTGATTAGGTCAGCACTAAAGATCTGTTTTAACTTGATTACCTTGTGTAAATATCTTGGGTCTGAGTGGTTTCACATTCCGAGGTACTAAGAATCAGCACTCCAACAAAGCCTGGTTCTTTTGTTTTGTTTTTTTAACCAATAAGACACATCAAAGCCCTATACTGCCTTTTTTGTTTGTTCATAGGCAAACGTGGACTGTTTCGTGGTGTTTGCTTTTGGCCCTCTTTCCATATGCAGTTATTTTTTTCTTAGCAGCTGTCTCACAGGCTTATGGGAGAGCTTTCATTATTACAAAATTCTTCCATATGAATAAAATCTTTTCCTTGAGTTTCCAAACATTTGTCTTAATTCTAAAATTTGGAACATCAGAGATTTAAATTTATTCCTTTCTCACTCTGTAGGAATCCAAACATCTGAGATCTTTAACTGATAGAGTTTTTCCATCATGGATTTGTAGTTACACTTTTGGCACAGAAATTCCAAGCCAGGAGCCTGTATCATCTGGTTAGTGTTTCACTGGCACTTTGAGTTCATGCTTAACCCTAAGATATCTTATACATTTAATTATTTAAATTAGCAATGATTAACATAAAATCATAAAACAGTACACAGTGGGCCTACCTGGTGCAGGAAGTTATCTGACATCTTTTTATTGAGTTATGTAATATTCCCCTATGTCTCCATGAGGTGAACTGTATCTCTTTTCCAGACTTTGTCATTTTGATATCAAAGTCACAGCCCCCAAGCTAAATTCTATTTTTGGCAACTTTATATAACCAAACACTTTTATCACGTAGTCTTCTTCCTTTTACAAATATAAAATTTTAACTCTGTGTAAAGATGAAAAAAAAATTGCCACCTTTTTCCTTGAGTTTTTCTGTTCCCTCCCCAGAAAAATTCCCAAAAGATAAACTAAAATATTCAGAAATGTACTCCTCATAGGGTTGAGCTCACTATTTACATACCACTTGAAAATAATGTATTTTCATTCTGATTTAGAAAAAGGACAAAGAAAATAAGATTTTTGATGAAAAACAGTATGTACACAAAGTTTTATTTCTAATTTTTATCAGTGGAATTCTTTAATTAAAATGTTTTATGGGAGCTAAATAGTTAAAAATGAGTGAACACTAGTATAGAGTTATCAAATCATCTGTAATGATGGAAAGTAACACAACCTTCCCATCCCAAGTCTGGCAATTGCAGATATCCAGTAACCTTGATTCCCTTTCCTCACGGAGGTACATTTGGCGATTTCTCTATTTCCTCACAAAACCTCACTATCATTAAAGACCTTTACTTTATGGGATAGAAGAAAAAAATTCTCAAATCTCATAGTAACTGTCTTTCCTAGTCTATGGAGTATATAATAGTGCTACTCTAGGGATTTTAGATTCCTGTTCTTTATAACCATTTTAAATTTATTCCTTTTAGGTACTGAGTCTATTCTTGACTGACTAGTTGAAAACTACCTATCTTTCTAACACTCTGATCCTCATGCCCTTTGTGATTTTTCTCCATATCACATATTATCAAAAGTACAGTGTCTTTTCCTTTATTATGTCATTTATTGTCTTTGCTTCTCTAACCAAAATTTATGGGTGGGGATTTTTGTTTTGCATAATCACATTTTTATGTTTATTATGTACCCAGAAAAATGCCTGGCTCACAGTAGGTTCTCTTTAACAGTAAATTAATATGATGAATCAATGATGAACAGGCCATTTTTTTTTCCATCAAACTGTTTTTAATTTAGGTGAATTCACCAATTCCTCACTCTCACTTAAAACAACACCAAAAAAAAAAAGAAAAAAAGAAAAGAAAGAAAGAAAGAAAGCAAAACAAATAAATGAGATTTGATTCATCCTTTCACTATACTTTTTGTGGAGTTGAGTTTTTCCTTCTGCTTTCTCCTACTTTTTTCTTCTTTTGATAAAAAGATGACAGTATACTTTCTAAACTATATTTCAATCCAGTATTTGTGTGTGTGTGTAGGGGGGATTATCTCTATCTTCACATCTATGAAATTTTCATAAACCAGAGCACCAAAATCTGTTCCTCATGCCATTTTTCTTTCACACAGC
>SJYC01039656.1:0-16309 GCA_006408675.1 Madoqua kirkii | reverse complement strand
CTCAATCTTGAATGGTACATAGAGTTTGAATCAATAAACCACCAGAACAAGCAGAGTGAAATAAATTGAAACTTAAATGAACTGTTTAGTTAGCTGAGGTAGCTTAGTCTAAAGTTATAAACAATAAAAGGAATTTTTATGTATTTTATTTTCTCCTTAAGAACAGTTTGCTGGAGATTCAAATTAAAATAGTCAAGAAAAGTGATACTTAAACACAGTGTAAGAAACCCTAGAGCTAACTTATAGAACTGTTGTCTCTATTTTTTTGGTTTGAAAAAATGTTATGAGATGGCAAATAAAAGCTTAACTTTGTAAAGAACAGTAAGTAACCCTTACGAGGGAGTAAGCAGTCAGTCACAGGAGAAGAGTTGAAACTAAAAGAGATTATACTCATCATTCTCCTCTTTCCTCAAGTGAAAGAAAAATATATAGACTAAGTCACTCTTAATAAGTTGGACTGAATTTTAATATCTAGTAAGTGGCATATTTTGACATGACAGGGACAAGGCAAGTCCCCACTGTTCTTGTTAGTTTGTTTGTAAAACTCAGCGCTAATCACATAGCTCAGTCTCGAGGCATAGAGGCTACTTTTAAATTTGCTAAGTCACTTCAGTCGTGTCCAACTCTTTGTGACCCCATAGACGGCAGCCCACCAAGCTCCCCTGTCCCTGGGATTCTCCAGGCAAGAACCCATGGAGTGGGTTGCCATTTCCTTCTCCAATGCCTGAAAGTGAAAGGTGAAAGTGAAGCCTCTCAGTCCTGTCCGACTCTTAGCGACCCCATGGACTGCAGCCCACCAGGCTTCTCCATCCATGGGATTTTCCAGGCAAGAGTACTGGAGCGGGGTGCCATTGCCTTCTCCTTACTTTTAAATGGTTAGGCATTAATTTACTTTTTAGAAGATAGAGCTAAAATCAAGATTTAAAGTACTTACTAGTACTAATTGTAGAGTTTCATGATAATTCATAAAAGACCCACATCACAACATTAATTTTCCTTTGGACATAAATAAATGTGCATTAATTCATTCAATGTGAAACGGGAATTAAAATGATAGAAATGTTTCTAATAAAATAATATTGAATTTTGAAAAAGTTTATTTGCTTTCAACCAGTTCTCCCATTTATGGCATGAGCTGATACCTGTAAATGCTCATTCAAATGCACATCAATAACCTCAGGTCTTCTTAATAATCCATTTGGAAAATCATCTTATCACCATCAAAGTGTGCCTCTATTCTCATATAACTTGGTTAACCTCGTAAAATTATAACATTTAGTAAAAAAATATTGTATTTATGAAAGTCCATCCATGAGATTTATCATCTTAGATGCTGTCTCTTATACACATCTCATCTGAGATGACTGCAGTGTGTGGTAGTTTGAGCATTCTTTGGCATTGCCTGTCTTTGGGATTGGAATGAACACTGACCTTTTCCAGTCCTGTGGCCACTGCTGAGTTTTCCAAATTTGTTGGCATATTTAGTGCAGCACTTTCACAGCATCATCTTTTAGGATTTGAAATAGCTCAACTGGAATTCTATCACCTTCACTAGCTTTGTTTGTAGTGATGCTTCCCAAGGCCCACTTGACTTCGCACTCAGAGATTTATCATCTTAGATGGCTGTATGTTTCTTGACACTTACTTAATTCAGTTTCCATCCTTTATCAGTTAGTTCTTAATAGCATTTTCTAAAGAACCAAACACTTTTCCAGTTTGTACAGAAGGACCATGGTCCTACTTTCCAAGGAAATTTTGTTAATTTATTTTAATTTGAAGGAAGCTATTTATGTGACACAACTTTATGAAGAAGATCTGTTTTTATTTACTGCAAGTATGTTTAGATAAAAGCAACTCTGAACTGTTTTAATATCATGTTCCAAGGTTTTCTAGGCCAATCAATGACAGAGGAATAAAAAACAATAATAGTGATTTCTGTGATTTTGTGGTTAGGTATTTCAAGAGTCTAAACATAAAATATCTTTATTATCTTAATATAATTTAGTAAAGACTGTACCACTATTAAAAGGATCATTATATTCCTCATGGCTTTAGATAAGTAATTACTGAATCATTCCTCAAATTGCTAGTGATCTGAAGCTCTGAAAAACATATAATAGTAATCAATCTTCATTTTAGCACTCCATGTACAGAATGTAGTATAATTAGAGATTTACATTTTAAAGCATTTGAAATAGTTAATTTTGTTATGAGAGGTTGCCAATGAGATATTCAAATGAGGAGGTATTTTATAGAAGTGTTGGAATCACTCCAGTCCCTCTTTGTGAATCAGCAATTTGTTCTCAAAATGAAATAAGTCTTGGGCAGACAATATTATAATATTTAGCATGCAGAATGAAAGGAGGAAGAGATGTGTCTTACTTATTAATATATATTTATTAATATGTTTTAGGATAAGTTTTCGTGTTAATTCTTGGAAATTTGTATTAACTTGATTATTCTACTTCAGATTGCTCGCATAAACTATTAACATATTTTCTGGTAAAGGGATGTAGTCATTATCTCTTGATAGCATATTAGAACTGTAAATGATTTTGCCCTTGAAGAAGGAATCAATGTTAGATAGTTTTTCTTAGCATTCCATATCCTAGTCCAGCAGCACATTCAGAAGTTAAATTGTATAGAAATGAGAAAATAGGAGGTATCTGTGTTTATTTTCCAGTGATTTGATCAGATTTTAATTCTTATGCTATCATATTTTCATAACCTTTAGGTTAAACAAATACTGTTAAATTACTTCTTTGTTTCTCTTTATGCTCACTGGTTACCACACCTTCTTTCTGCTTAGCTAAGAACATATAGGCAAAATGTGTTTTGCTACCCCAATAAATTTTTGAAATAGTACCTACAAGAAGAGAGATTTTAAGCCTAGTAATGACTGGATGTTGAGAGATTAAAAGGAAAGTAAAAAGGAGGTCATTAGTACCTTAAGCATTTTCTTTTCTCCTAGGAAAGTGATCAAAATAATACAATTTTGAATGAAGCAAAAAACTAGCTTAGAAATATATCTGTAGCACACAGCATGTGTTTTTCCAATGAAAATGTAAAATCTAGAAATGACAAGATAGATAAATGGGAGGGATAGAGGGTAGAAGTGGGGAGGGAGAAATACTTGCACACACATATGTCTAAAAATTGATCACCTTAAAAACTGCTAAGAGGGCTTTCTAGAATACCTTATACAGATTTTAGGAGAAAAGAAATTAATCTGTTTGGGACATTCCAGAAAATAGAAACAATACGTGTTGCCCAGACTGACATCTCTAATGCTTCTGTCCAGTGAGGTAGAAACTAGTTTTCTGCTTGGCTGCCCAGCCCAAGAGCAATGACTTTCAGCAAGAAAACAAGACAAACTGGGACAAGAGGTGCATTAAGGCAAAGCAGAAGATGTCTCATGATATATTGAGTGCCAAACTATTAACATATTTTCTGGTAAAGGGATGTAGTCATTATCTCTTGATAGCATATTAGAACTGTAAATGATTTTGCCCTTGAAGAAGGAATCAATGTTAGATAGTTTTTCTTAGCATTCCATATCCTAGTCCAGCAGCACATTCAGAAGTTAAATTGTATAGAAATGAGAAAATAGGAGGTATCTGTGTTTATTTTCCAGTGATTTGATCAGATTTTAATTCTTATGCTATCATATTTTCATAACCTTTAGGTTAAACAAATACTGTTAAATTACTTCTTTGTTTCTCTTTAGCTCACTGGTTACCACACCTTCTTTCTGCTTAGCTAAGAACATATAGGCAAAATGTGTTTTGCTACCCCAATAAATTTTTGAAATAGTACCTACAAGAAGAGAGATTTTAAGCCTAGTAATGACTGGATGTTGAGAGATTAAAAGGAAAGTAAAAAGGAGGTCATTAGTACCTTAAGCATTTTCTTTTCTCCTAGGAAAGTGATCAAAATAATACAATTTTGAATGAAGCAAAAAACTAGCTTAGAAATATATCTGTAGCACACAGCATGTGTTTTTCCAATGAAAATGTAAAATCTAGAAATGACAAGATAGATAAATGGGAGGGATAGAGGGTAGAAGTGGGGAGGGAGAAATACTTGCACACACATATGTCTAAAAATTGATCACCTTAAAAACTGCTAAGAGGGCTTTCTAGAATACCTTATACAGATTTTAGGAGAAAAGAAATTAATCTGTTTGGGACATTCCAGAAAATAGAAACAATACGTGTTGCCCAGACTGACATCTCTAATGCTTCTGTCCAGTGAGGTAGAAACTAGTTTTCTGCTTGGCTGCCCAGCCCAAGAGCAATGACTTTCAGCAAGAAAACAAGACAAACTGGGACAAGAGGTGCATTAAGGCAAAGCAGAAGATGTCTCATGATATATTGAGTGCCATTTTCACAGTATTAATTGGAGAACATTTTTGTCTCTACTACTAGACTTTAGGAAATAACTTGTGTGTGACTTTTAAATATATTCATTTACTTTGTTTTTATTTTCTGACTGTTAAGTTATTGTGATTTAGTTTCTTGCTTTTTTTATGCTACTGGGATATTACAACAATTAAGGAAGAAGTACTTTTAAAAAACAATTTCAAGTATATTCGCAAATGGTAAATTCTCTCCCATGACCATAGTAGAGTCAAGACTGTTTATTGTTAAAGGTGTTTATATTTTGTGCAGTCATTCAGTGATATTTTCATAGCAATGATGATACTGCTCATTTAGTGTTTGATTCCTAGAAATAGTTAGTAAATTGTTCCACACAACTTTAGTTGAAGAAATTTGATGGCTTTGTGTGTATGTGCCAGGCATTGTGCCATATTGCAATGACTAGTGGATTTTAGATGTTTTATCAGTGTTTAAAGTATTTTTCCAGAATGGTATCATTTAGAATTTCATTTTTCACAGGTCACTCCATGTTATTTTAAATTTTTCTTGTATATCTTAAAGCAGTAGAAATAACTGAGCCCTTGCACTTAACATTTAGAATCTATTTTAGCTCTATGTAGGGTTGTGGAGAAGGCAATGGCACCCCACTCCAGTACTCTTGCCTGGAAAATCTCATGGACAGAGATGGGCTGCAGTCTATGGGGTCACACAGAGTCAGACATGACTGAAGCGACTTAGCAGCAGCAACAGCAGCAGGGGTGGGGGTAGAATGTTAAAAATGAGTCTATTTGGGGAATACATTATTAACGATACAATGCATTGGATAGAATGCTGAATATTTTATATTCAACTGCTGTTTTATCTCCAAACTGGAAACTATAGATAGTGGGGTAGAGCAACCTCTTAACAGTGAATTAATGCTCTCATTGACATTTCAGAGAGTGAAATTCTCCTTATAAGAGCTATCTTGTTTGAAGGGACAAATATCCTAGACATTTCATCTACCTTCCTAATACTTAAAAGGCATAGACATTTATAGAAAGATATTTATACACTAATGAGAAGGAATGACCAGGTACAGAACAGAAGTAAAAATATCAGAACTTATAATATGTATAAGTAGTATTCTTCTTCCAAAGACAAAGACTTCTCTCGTAATCAAGTAAATACAGGCCCTGAGTGAGAATTCCAATGAGGCGAGACAAATGCCTCTGAGAGCAATTTCTGTCAGTTTCGGTGAATGTCTATCAAATTTCTGTGCAGTGTATTATACTGCACAGTTGAAGGACAGTCTCACTCCTAACCTCAGCCAGTACAGTAAACAATAAACATGCACTTAGTTTTTTGCACTCAGCTATCAGATATGTGTTTCTGGTTTTTGTTGTTACTGTTTTGATTTTTGTTTTCTTAAATTATTTTTAAGATGAAAAGGATTTCTCAATTTTAAAGGTGAAGTTGGTTATCCAGTTGATTTCCTTTAGTGATTCAGGTAATTAATTTATCAAACTAGATAACTGTATTTCCTCTAAAGTTTGTAATCCCTTTTTAATTACACCATTGATCTTCTTTTGAACTCAGAATAGCAAGCAAGTTTTAACAAAAATCTAGCATTTACATAATTTTTCATTCAGACTAGGAATTCCATGTCCTCTGATTTTTCTTAGTTATCGCACCTGTAGAAAACCCCAAGATTTTTATGGAGTTAAGCTAGAAAAATTAATTTCCTGCACTGAAAGAGATATTCTCATTAATAGTTGTAAGCATCTATTTTTTCTCCATGTTCTCTAATAAAACTGTGTTTTTTAAATCTTGGTTGAATATCTTCTGAGTATTTATTCATGTTAATCCAAAAGGTGCAACTCATCCTATCTAATAAAGGGATTGATTTTAGGATCATAATTGATAACAAGGCAAAATCTAATATGTTCCTCTCCTTATTAATTTCCTTAGATTCCTATGATAAATAGCCTAGAATATCTCTTTTTCTTTCACCTTTATCCAAGGAGCGCTCTTTTTCAAGTTGTCATCCAAGTTTCTCCTTTTTCCATTCAGACAAAGACACTAAAACATACAAATACCAGCATTCTCTATAAGCTAAATAACAATAGATTAGGAATCTCGTTCTGAAGGTACCATCTTGTATGTCCTGTGACATCTATGATTTTTCAACCAGTAACCGTTTTGCCTCTGTCTTCCCCTAGAGATATTTGACATTGTATAGTGGCATTTTTGATTAACAGGACTGGAATAGGATGTGCTGAGTGGGTAGAGCCCAGAATTTCCACTAAACATTCTACAGTTCACAAAGCAGTCCTCCCACTCCCAACACAGAATCATCGGGAAAGAAATGTCAGTAGTGCCAAGGTTAAGAAAGATTAATTACTTACATTGATGCTGGACCATGAACAGTCATAGTCTGCATGCAGATCCCTAACAAATTGCATGACCATTTTTATTGTTACATCCAAAAGTTGGCAACTATGTCAAAGGATAATGTAAAATGATTTGCTGAAGTCCTGTGAGATTGTATCTCCTATTTCTATATTATCTATGTGGACTGCCACATTATGATTGGAGGAAATTAAATTGGGCTGTTATAATTTTCTCTTTAGCAGAGCTATGATGCTTGCCACCCAGTACACTGCACTGCAGGTCATCAACAGTGATTGCACATTTAGCGTCTGATGGTTTGTCCTGGTAGTTAACATATTAGAGTTAATCTGAACAGTTTGTAATAACAAGGGTTGCATTTTCCACCTGTAACAAAAAAGTAAATGGATGAGTGGAGACCTTAATATAGATAAATTTGTAAGGGTTTTATATACTTTATATATACACACACATATAAAATACATATTATATATAGCATTTATATTATATATTACCTATGAATTATATTCTCTCTTTATATATATATATATGCACACTGGTGTGTGGGCTTCTCTGGTAGCTCAGATGGTAATGAATTTGCCTGCAGTGCAGAAGACATGGGATTGATCCCTGGGTTGGGAAGATCCCCAGGAGATTGAAATGGCTACATTCCAGTATTCTTGCCTAGAGAATTCCATGGACGTTAGAGCCTGGCAGGCTACAGTCCATGGGGTCATAAAGAGTCAGACACAGTTGAGTGACTTTCAATTAAAATTTGTGTGTATATATATATGTTTTTTGCTTTTCCATTTTTTCTCCTTCTGTTTGCATTCAGCCACTCTCTGTATGTATTTCCATCTCACAGAAACTAATGCATCACCAGGCTGAAGTGCATTTCATCTGTCATATAAGATGCATGTTATCAATGGGTTCCTCCAAGAAGTATTGTTTAAAATATCTTCAGATAGCAAAACTTATGCTGGAGTTTGCTTGCTTCCTATGACTATTGCAATTGAAATTAACTTTTCTTCAAGTCTTTTTCAACCTCCATTCTATTCTTAGGACTTCCTTTCCTTTCCCTTGGCCTATTATTTGTGCAAACATTTTTAAATACCTGTTTTTAGTACAATTATTTTTCAGATTAAGGACACCAGATCTGTTTGAAAACTTTGACCAGGCTAGTCATCAAGGAAAGAAAATCTTATTAAACAACAAGGTTTTCTATATTGTTATTATTGTCTCTAATCATGACCTCCAACTGCATCGTCATTAATCATGATAAGCTTCCTTTGATACATCTCTTGATCTTTTCTAAGCAATACACTGTTTCATTTCTCTAAAGTTCTCTACTCTTATTTGGGGCTTCCCAGGTGGCGCTAGTGGTAAAGAATCCCCCCCACCAGTGCAGGAGAAGCAAGAGACATAGGTTTGATCCCTGGGTTAGGAAGATCCCCTAGAATAGGAAATGGCAACCTGCTCCCGTATTCCTGCCTGAAAATTTCCATGAACAGAGAAGAATGGCAGGCTACAGTCCATGGGGTCACAAAGAGTTGCACACACTGAGTATGCACTCTTATTTTACATTATATTGATTAGAATTAGTCATTTTAGAAGTTATTATCCAGAAAGGCTGTTCTTTTTAAATTATAAGTTGGCACATCACTTTAAATTCTCTATTTTATTTCTCTCTGTTCTCTGGAATAATAACTAATTTAGGCTCTTTACTTGTTTTAAAGTGATTTAGTGAAAGTCACTCTGTCATGTCCGACTCTTTGTGACCCCATGAGCTGTAGCCTGCCAGGCTCCTCTGTCCACGGAATTCTCCAAGCCAGAATACTGGACTGGGTAGCTGTTCTCTTCTCCTGAGGATTTTCCCAACCCAGGGATCAAACCCAGGTCTCCCACATTGCAGATGGAATCTTTATCATCTGAGCTACCAGGGAAGCCCGATTTACTCCTTAGACAAACTGATAATGTATCAGTTATCTGTGTATTATAATCTGAACAATAATCTCCTCAACATATAGGAAAACTGAGTCCCAGGGAGTTTAAGCAACTTGCTAAAATTCTCACAGCTGGTAACGCCAGGGCCAGGATTGAAACAGTCTAGCCTGAGAGACTAAGCTTACAATCACATTACATTTCCTGTCATTCGGAAGGAATATAGCTAAAATCTTGACATATCTCCAACTTTGTTATCAAGTAGTAGAGAACAACAAAGTTATTTTGTCTTGTGGGGACAGAGTGCTTAGCTGAGCTAGCTCATTAAGTATTGGATTGACCAAAAAGCTTGTTTGGGTTTTTCCATAAGATGGTGTGAAAAATTCAAATAAACCTTTTTTGGCCAACCCAATGTCTAGCTACTACCAACCAACTTTGTCACTTGTCTCTATGACTTATGTCCCTAGGCCACAAAATATTGATAAACAGAAGTCATGTATCATTAAATATTTGCAACCCTGAAGGAAAGTTAGAAATCCCTAATACCTAGAATGTTTCTTTAACCTTGGATTTTATTTTGAAAATAATCAAAGACTGAGCTTGACTAAGCTCACTCTGTCAAGTGAGAACTATAGACTATTAAAGATAAATTATATACACATATGAGCAATCACAGTAAGAATTAATATCAGTTTCTAGTTTAGTTCATTATAACCGTTACTCAACGTAGTTGTGTTTTTTGCAATTCCTCATACTTTTATCTTTCTGGTGATTTCATATATACTCTCATCCCACACAGTGATTCTGGGAAATTCATTTCTTGATTCAGAGTTTTAAAAGTAATTGAACAGGTTCTTGTTTTATCTTTTCATTTATTCTTTCATTTAATGTGTGTGTGTGTGTGTGTGTGTGTGTGTGTGCCCATTTAATGGGTGCCTTTAGTATTTTTAAAAATTAATTTTCAAAGTGTGTGTGTTCACCTCAGAAATTTTTTTCATTCTGTTTGTTCCATTGCATTGTTACCTCCTCTGTTCTGTGTGCTTTCTCTCTGCCAGGATCTGCTTTTTGTGTTACATTAGTTAGTGGGTATTTTTAACCTCCTTTGGTAGGAAATCCTTACTTTGAAATGTCTTCATCTCATGCTGTGCTATTACAGTTTCAGAGTAACACAGTGAAACTTTCTTTTTCAAACCATTTCACAACCACAGTCATGTAGTATAGATGAACATTTTAAACTTGAAAATTCTTATCAAGAGACCAAGTCTACTAAATGCAACTCAAGGAAAAGAAATGGTCATTAATTTCAGTCTCCTATTGAACTCCATGATATTCAAAGAACCAGAAAGGCTATTGGGAAAAAACTTATTAAAAAATAGAAAACATATGTATGTTAGTATTGGGGGAAATTATTAAATAATTATTCATTTATTTGCTATTGTGGTCAGCACACTCATTTTTTTAGCAAAGAAATAGTTTTTTTAAATATTTAAAATGTGAATTTATCAAACATCCATAGTTTTCTGTAGAAAGGAGAGGATTTTGCAAGGAAATGATATGTAATGGATGCTATAGTATGTTTAATTTCAGTCTCCTATTGAACTCCATGATATTCAAAGAACCAGAAAGGCTATTGGGAAAAAACTTATTAAAAAATAGAAAACATATGTATGTTAGTATTGGGGGAAATTATTAAATAATTATTCATTTATTTGCTATTGTGGTCAGCACACTCATTTTTTTAGCAAAGAAATAGTTTTTTTAAATATTTAAAATGTGAATTTATCAAACATCCATAGTTTTCTGTAGAAAGGAGAGGATTTTGCAAGGAAATGATATGTAATGGATGCTATAGTATGTCCAGAATTGCACGTGGCTCAGTGGTAAGGAATCTACCTGCCAATGCACTTGATCCCTAGATCGGGATGATCCCCTGGAGAAGGAAATGGCAATCCACTCCAGTTTTTTGTGGAAAAAATTCCATGGACAGGGGAGCCTGGTGGGCTGCAGTCCATGGGGGGGTCACAAAGGAGTTGGTCATGACTTAGCAACTAAAGAACAGCTACAGTATGTACCAAACATTTTGCACAGAGATCTCGTTTACTATTCATAACAGTTCTATGACTTGGTTGTAGTAAGTAGAATTAAAAGAAATAAGGATGAAAGAGAATAAATAACATACCAAACAGCTGCTTTTGAGGTTCCATTGCCCCATATCTCTGTGAGAAATATGCTACAGTTTCAAAAACCATACTTGAAAGACTTATGATGTTTAATAATTGTGAATTTTATTCAAATATTTTAAGTTTCAGAAATACATTTAAATCTTAATTGACCTTTATGGTATTGCTTCTGAATATTACTTCTGTTAAACAATGAGTGTAGATAAGTGGAGAAGAAAAAAAATATAACAGAGAACAGATTTTAAAACACTTAAGGAAATAAATTTGGAAATAGTAAAAAGACAATAGAGGTACAGGTCTTGAATGAAAATATATATATTTTTTGGTTTTTAATACTTGGTGCTTGGGTGAAAGGGAAGAATTAAGGTCTTTGGATTATTAGTACAAAAAAAGGAAAAAAAGAAGAATTTTGTAAAGAACATGCAACTAGAAGGCAGAAACCCTGAGATCTAGTTGAGGGAATATGCTACTAAATGCTTGGGTAGCTTTGAGTGTATCAGTTTATTTTAATTATAGTCAAAATGATCTCATGTCTTCCGATATTCTGAAATTAAATGAATCTCAAGACCAGTGATTCTTAGAATGCAAATTATGACAGATTAACCAAATAAAATGGGAAATATCTGACAGTTTACCTATATGCTTTCTCTGATATGTTTTAAGGATTTCAGCATGTTTTTTTTAAATAATTTTATTTATTTATTTATTTATTTATTGGCTATCTGGATCTTTTTGCTGCTCCAGCTTTTCTCTGGTTGTAGTGTGTACTCTTCTCCTGTAGGCAGTTTCTCTTATTGTAGGGCACAGGCTCTCGGGCACAGGGCTCAGTAGTTGCAGGCCTGGGTTCAGAACACAGGCTCAGTAGTTGTAGTGCATGGGCTTAGTTGCTCTTCCCAGACCAGGGATTGAACCCGTGTCTCCTTCATTGGCAGGCACATTCTTTACCACTGAGCCTCCCAGAAAACCTTCAATGAATTTTTATACTGTTTGTGGTCATGTCCTTTTGCTTCATGTGATAGTTACTAAAACATATTACCAAGAAGCTAAAATCACCAAAGAATAGCAACATTGAAAAATAATAGATTCACATTATTACCTAAATATTGAAAGAGTATAAATAGGAAATTAGTTCAGGTAACTCTTTTGGGGAGGGAAAGATAGTAGAGAATGAGAGAATTTCATTTCGAAACATTTCATGATTGGTTTAGGACTGACAGACACTTCAGGGGGTGAAAGAGGAATGGTGAGACAGAAACAAACAATTCTCTTGACAATGAGTATCTTCAACTAATATAACTTAAATTTTAGATAGTTAACACAAATACTCTGGGCATACCTTCAGTAAGTAATAATATGTATATTAAATATGATGAAAAATTAGTTTTTAGAGTTCTTCTGAGTCTAAAATATAAGCCTGCCTAGCAATGCACTTTGTGCCTGATTTCAAAACTCATTTCTAATGTTATGTAAGTTGCAATAATATGTAACAATTTACTAAGGGGAAAATTATTTCTCTGTTAACTGTTTGTGACTGATACTTGAAATTATAGGTACAATTTTATTATGTGCTCAAAGTTAAAACATATATGAAATCATCTTTATTTAAATATAAATTATGGGTTTTTTGACCTTTAACTTTTTTCCTTGATAGTAAACTATTGTATTTTATTTACTTAATTTTAGGCAAAAGGTTCTCAAACCACAACAACCTCTGGCACTCAGAAAAAAGTGAAGAGAACTCTGCCAAACCCACCACCTGAAGAGACCTCCACAGGAACGCAGTCAGCCTTGACCACCCTGGGCACAGTCTCCAGGAGAAGGATCTGCAGAACCAATACGATGGCCCGAGCCAAGATCCTCCAGGATATAGACAGAGAGCTTGATCTCGTGGAGAGGGAATCTGCCAAGCTCAGGAAGAAACAGGCAGAGCTTGATGAGGAAGAAAAGGAGATTGATGCTAAGTTACGGTACCTAGAAATGGGGATTAACAGGAGGAAAGAGGCCTTATTAAAGGAGAGAGAAAAGAGAGAGAGGGCCTATCTCCAGGGAGTGGCTGAGGATCGTGATTACATGTCCGACAGTGAGGTCAGCAGCACCAGACCAACCCGGATTGAAAGTCAGCACGGCCTCGAGCGACCGAGAACTGCTCCCCAGACTGAATTCAACCAGTTTATTCCACCACAAACCCAAACAGAATCTCAGCTAGTCCCTCCTACGAGTCCTTATACGCAGTACCAGTACTCTTCCCCTGCTCTTCCTACTCAAGCACCCACCCCATACACCCAACAGTCCCACTTTCAGCAGCAGACTCTGTACCACCAGGAAGTTTCACCTTATCAGACTCAGCCAACCTTCCAAGCTGTGGCAACAATGACTTTCACACCTCAAGCTCAACCTACACCAACCCCGCAACCTTCTTATCAGTTACCATCACAGATGATGGTGATACAACAAAAGCCACGGCAAACTGCATTATATTTGGAGCCCAAGATAACTTCAAACTATGAGGTGATTCGCAACCAACCCCTGATGATAGCACCTGTTTCTACTGATAATACATATGCTGTTTCCCATCTCGGGAGCAAGTACAACGCTTAGATCTGAGAATAGGATTGGAGGAAAGAAGTAGCATGGCAAGCAGTCCAATATCAAGCATATCTGCAGATTCCTTCTATGCAGATATTGACCATCATACTTCACGGAATTATGTCTTAATTGATGACATTGGTGAGATTACCAAAGGAACAGCGGCTCTAAGCACTGCGTTTAGCCTTCATGAAAAAGATCTGTCAAAAACAGACCGTCTCCTCCGAACCACTGAGACACGTAGGTCTCAAGAAGTGACAGATTTCCTAGCACCTCTGCAGACTTCTTCCAGACTGCATAGTTATGTGAAAGCAGAGGAAGACCCAATGGAGGATCCTTATGAGTTAAAGCTTCTGAAACAGCAGATTAAACAAGAATTCCGTAGAGGAGCAGAGAGCTTAGATCACCTTGCTGGTCTTTCCCATTATTACCATGCTGATACTAGTTACAGACATTTTCCAAAATCTGAGAAGTACAGCATTAGTAGACTCACACTTGAAAAACAAGCAGCAAAGCAACTACCAGCTGCCATACTGTATCAAAAGCAGTCAAAGCATAAGAAATCACTGATTGACCCTAAAATGTCAAAATTCTCACCTATTCAAGAAAGTAGAGACCTTGAACCTGATTATTCGAGCTATATGACTTCAAGCACTTCATCTATTGGTGGCATTTCTTCCAGGGCAAGGCTTCTTCAAGATGATATTACTTTTGGCCTCAGAAAAAATATTACAGACCAACAAAAATTTATGGGATCATCTCTTGGCACAGGACTGGGCACCTTAGGAAATACCATACGGTCAGCTCTGCAGGATGAAGCAGATAAGCCATACAGCAGTGGCAGCAGGTCCAGACCTTCTTCCAGACCTTCCTCTGTCTATGGGCTAGATTTATCAATTAAAAGAGATTCTTCTAGCTCTTCTCTAAGACTGAAAGCTCAAGAGGCTGAAGCTCTAGATGTTTCCTTTAGTCATGCATCACCCTCTGGGAGAACTAAGCCGACTAGTCTGCCTATTAGCCAGAGTAGAGAAGAATACCAATTGTGGCCCAGAATTCTGAAGAGGAAAGTCCACTCAGTCCTGTTGGACAGCCAATGGGAATGGCCAGGGCTGCCGCTGGACCCCTGCCACCAATATCTGCAGACACCAGGGACCAGTTTGGATCCAGTCACTCTTTGCCTGAAGTTCAGCAACACATGAGAGAAGAATCACGGACTCGAGGCTATGACCGTGACATAGCATTCATCATGGATGACTTCCAACATGCCATGTCAGACAGTGAAGGTAAATTGAGCCTCAAACTACCTTGCTACTCTCAAAACTCAAACTCTTATTTTTCTGCATGTTTAATTTTCCTTCTCCAAGAATTTATTCTGTTTTTCTTGGTGTGTCTTTTGCATGTTTACTTCAGTTTTATTTCTTGTAAATGGAAATTCTATCTTGTGTATAGATTTCATAACATGCTGTGTATTTCTTTTTAGTTTATCCTTTTATTGTTGTTTCTTGATTGTTTGATTTGTGTGGTGTCTACTTTTCCAAAATCATTATCAAATAATTGTGTCAATAAAATATGGTCATCCTTTAAATCTATACTTGGAAAGTTTTTTGTTGTATGTTTCTTTTGTTTTCAAAAGTTATTTTTAAAGTTATTAGTTTCTTTCAGTTTATGAAATGATTAAGGTTTTGAGCCATTGACTATTCCACTAGATTTTGTAGTAGAAAATTATTTATCATTTGTGAGATCAGTGTTTGTTAATTCAGAGAATGTTCTCTTCTTGAGAACATTCAGGTGAGTCCCTAATGTTAGCATAATGTACAGTTTTATAACCTCCTTAAATAAAAGGCTTGTATTTTAGTTTCTCTCTCATTGTGAATGCCATAGTCGACAAGCATTGTGCATTGTACATTTTGTATTACATACTAAAACCTTAGTACCTAATATGATATTGACAGTAAACAACAATATTATCCATATGCTGGTTAATATGTATGAAGCACTGTTTAGATCTTAAAACTTGAACTTTGTACACTGCTTTGGTGAATTTAGGTATTTGGGCTGAAGCTTTCCTTGTGTGTTCAGTTGGCCTTTTCCATGGGTTTCCTTTTTGCATTATTTCTTCTTTTTTTTTTGGACTAAATAGTTTTACTAGTTTTTCATATAGAACAAGTGATATATGTCAAGTACATACTTAACTAAAAACCTTATGGTGATTTTTTATTAAATCACATAGAACAAAAAGGATTTTAGAAAATGACCTGACCAAGTCATTAGAGGACAAAATTGAAGAAGTACAGAAATGTGACATTTTTCCCATGCCAAGAGGACTTATTACTCTTGGTTCTTTTTTTTTCTTCTTCTCCATCCGTGGTTTACATTTGAACATAAGTGTGGCTTGACTTCTAAAAATAAAATATTTCTCATCCAATAAAAATGTATTACTTCATGACTTTGGAGATGGAAAAGCTCTAAGCTAACATCTCTTCTTTTAAATCTAACATTTTCCCTGGGGGCTTGCAGGAAAATATATTTTCACGAAAAGGATTTTCTTTCTTCTGTATCTCGACACCAAGATGATATTAGAAGTTTAAATGTAGGTTGGATCAGGACAAAAGTAATCACTGGATCTGAAGAAGAGACTACTTTTCCTAGTGAAATTCCAATAGACCAGTTGCTTTCTTATTTGTTTTATTTTTAGACAATTAAATAAAACACTATTTTTTTTAACTTTAGCCAGTTGTTTGAATCAGCCATCATAGTTAAGTAAGAGTTATATGGAAACTCTTCTTTTTACATTCCACATTTAACACATGTTACATATGTATATAAATATATAGATATATAATGACTTATACA
>SJYC01039647.1:0-44983 GCA_006408675.1 Madoqua kirkii | reverse complement strand
CACTTTAACCTCTCAGCCACCAGGGAAGCCCTAATGTTCCCTTGGTATCTCTAATTTTCTTGAATAAATCTCTAGTCTTTCCCATTCTACTGTTTTCCTCTATTCTTTTGCATTGATCACTGAGGAAGTCTTTCTTATCTTTCCTTGCTATTCTTTGGCACTCTACATTCAGATGGATATAGCTTTCCTTTTTTCCTTTGCCTTTTGCTTCTCTTCTTTCCTCAGCTATTTTCAAGGCCTCCTCAAACAATCATTTTGTCATTTTTCATTTCTTTTTCTTGAGGATAGTTTTGATCACTACCTCCTGTACAATGTTATGAACCTCATCCGTAGTTCTTCAGGCACTCTATCAGATCTAATCCCTTCAATCTATTTGTCACTTCCACTGTATAATCATAAGGGATTTGATTACAATCATTTTGTCATTTTTCATTTCTTTTTCTTGAGGATAGTTTTGATCACTACCTCCTGTACAATGTTATGAACCTCATCCGTAGTTCTTCAGGCACTCTATCAGATCTAATCCCTTCAATCTATTTGTCACTTCCACTGTATAATCATAAGGGATTTGATTTAGGTTATACTTGAATGGTCTAGTGGTTTTCCCTACTTTCTTCAGTTAAAGTCTGAACTTTGCAATAGGGAGTTCATGATCTGAGCCACAGTCAGCTCCCGGTCTTGTTTTTGCTGACTGTGTAGAGTTTCTCCATCTTCGGCTGCAAAGAATATAATCAATCTGATTTCGGTGTTGGCCATCTGGTGATGTCCATTTGTAAAGTCATCTCTTGTATTGTTGGAAGAAGGTGTTTGCTATGACCAGTGTGTTCTCTTGGCAAAACTCTGTTAGCCTTTGTCCTGCTTCATTTTGTACTTGGCCAAACTTGGCCTGTTGCTCCAGGTAACACTTGAATCTCAACTTTTACATTCCAGTACCCTATAATGAAAAGGACATTCTTTTTTGATGTTAGTTCTAGAAGATCTTGTAGAATCAGACATGGAATAAAGAACTGGTTCAAAACTGGGAAAGGAGTATGTCAAGGCTATATATTGTCACTCAGCTTATTTAACTTACATGCAGAGTACATCATGTGAAATGATGGGCTGGATAAAGCACAAGCTGGAATCAAGATTGTGGGGAGAAATATCAATAATCTCAGATATACAACACCCTTTTGGCAGAAGGTGAAGAGGAACTAAAGAGTCTTTTGATGGAAGTGAAAGAGGGGATTGAAAAAGCTAACTTAAAACTCAGCATTCAAAAAACTAAGATTATGGCATTTGGTCCCAACACTTCATGGCAAATAGATGGGGAAACAATAGAAAAAGTGATAGACATTATTTTGCGGGGCTCCAAAATCACTGCAGATGGTGACTGCAGCCATGAAATTAAAAGACGCTTGCTCCTTGGAAGAAACCTAGACAGCATATTAAAAAGCAGAGACATTACTTTGATGACAAATGTCTTTATAGTCAAAGTTATTGTTTTTCTAATAGTCACGTAAAGATGTGACAGTTGGATTATAAAGAAAGCTGAGCACCAAAGTATTGATGCTTTTGAACTGTGGTGTTGGAGCAGACTCTTGAAATTCCCTTGGACTGCAAGGAGATCACACCAGTCAATCTTAAAGGAAATCAGTCCTGAATAGTCATTGGAAGGACTGATGCTGAAGCTGAAGCTCCAATACTTTGGCCCCCTGATGAGATGAACTGGCTCATTAGAAAAGACCCTGATGCTGGAAAAGATTGAAGGCAGGAGGAGAAAGTGATGACAGAGGATGAGATGGTTGGATGCCATCACCAACTCGATGGACATGAGTTTGAGCAAGCTCTGAGAGTGGGTCATGGACAAGGAAGCCTGGCATGCTGCAGTCCATGGGGTCGCAAAGAGTCAGACACAACTGAGCAACTGAATTGAAGGATTAGTGTTTAATGAAAATCTTTGAGGAGAACCCTAAAGTTTGTGACCCTTTTGTAGCAACACAAAACAACACACAAACTGAAAATGAACTTCTGAGTTCAGATCTGCATAGGAAGTCTATGATTACTATATCTTATTTTTAAGAAGAGACGCAAAAGTGTCAGTGTAGAAAAAGTAATTGTCTCCTTCATCAAAGAGTGCAATTTATATAAAAATGAGAGGGTAAATGAAGGATCACAGCTAAATAAATAGAATAGTGACCAATGACCACCATTTCCACATGCCATCTTGATGGCCTTCTGAAACCTGAGGCTTCTGTATGATTTTTGTCATTTGTTTTAATGGAAAGACTAGGTGATGTAGATAAAAATCTGGCCATGACAGAGAAGAGATCCTGGTGAACAGGAACATGTTCCAATATGCATTAGGAATATTCTAGGTAGGTAAAATGGACACAATTTTTTAAAGTTAGACAAATCTCTTTTTTTTTATAACTAATTCCAAAGCAGATATGCATATTCATCTAGTTTATTTCATGAACATCATTAGATGCTGGAGTTACAATTATGAGCAAAAACTCCCAACATCCCAAGTGGTTATGGCTCAGCAGGGGAGACAAATGTTAACTCTAAATCACATCAAAGTGGAATTATTCTGAAAGTCAGAATCACAGTCAATGTTATTTATTATGAAAGTCTATAATGAAAGAATCTGACCTAGTCTGAAAGATCAGAGAAAGCTTCCCTGAGCCAACATCTGTAGAAAGAGGATGAGCTAAACTGGTGAAAGGAACAGCATGTTCAAAACTCTATGGTGTAAGAGACTGTAGGAAGCCCGCAACTATGGCTGGGCTGGAGAGTATAAAGGAGATGCAAGATAAAGGTAAGAGAAGGGTCTCCAGAAGGTGCCTGGCTATTTGGCTATCTTACATGTTTAATCTTTAAGTAAAATGGAAAGCTATTGATGGACTTTAAGAAGGCAGGCTCCAATGTGGAGAATGAATAGGGAGAAACAACAAGAATGGAAACCAATTATAAAAAATGTTTCTATAGTCCAGGTGAGAGCCAGAAGTAACTTGAAATGAGGTGGCAGTAGTAGAGACGAAAAGAAGAGGTGCTGGGGCTATAGAGATCCTGAAGAGGCAGAATCAATAAAATGAGATAGCAAAGGGCAGTTGCAACAAAAGCCTCTTTTATAATTTCTCTAAGAATCTTCTGAGCCATTGTACTGCTTACTCCATTATAGCTGCCAGTTGGTCACATCCCTGCAAGTTAAAAAGGAACTACACTCTTGTTACTGTTTGGACTCCCAGGCAGAATTTTTCATGCATCCATTAAAGAAATAAATACAGCACTATTTACAATAAAGAACAGTTTTAACTGCAGATATTCTGTAATCTCCACTTCTGTAACATGGCAGAACATATTTTCTAGACCGACTTATGGTTCTATTTAACCCTGTGGGACAGAAGCTATTTTCATTGCTGTTAACTTTACTTGTTTCCTCAGAATGTCTGATTATAAAACACAGGATGCCTACTTCCCAGGGCTTCATTCCTTTCCCAGGATTTGTTCCAGTTTATGAAATATGTTATCTGAAAAACAAGTAGAAATTTCAAAAAGTGTCTAATCTTTTCCTCTGAATCTTCTACTAGTTGAATAGATGTATATGATAGATAAACAAGCATATTTCAATATTGTGCAAAAATCTCTCCTCCAAGTTCGCAGTCGATTGTATACAAATGCTAGTTCTACTTGGTTAGGTTTAGATTCTTTTATTACAGACTCTCATAGTGACATTGACTACGATGCTGCCGTTCAGAGTAATTTCACCTTTGTGTGATTCTAAAATTGCTTGTCTCCTTTGCTAAGCTATAACCACTAAGGATGCTGTAAGTTTCTGCCATGTTCACTGCTAATTGGACTATCAGACATTCCTTAACATCCATTCACACATTCTGAAAATATACTCATTTTAATTTTAGAATATATCTGTCCTCCCATTTTTCTACTGCTAATTTCTCATTAGCAATTTCAATAAGCAGGTTCGGTACCTGGAAGATCAAAATCTAACCAGGCATATCAAACATCCACTGGAATTCTGGGCTTACAGGCAGGCACGGTTCAAAACATGGACTTTGGTTATCAATCTGACTTACTAGCTGTATGGCCTTGGGCAAGTTACTTAACCTACATAAACCAAATATGTTGTAGTCAACATATAATACGCTGGGATATAATACATAAAATGCTTGGCACAAAGAAAATTATAGGAACTAACATCACTGTCACCTCTAGCACCACGGTCATGCTTCCTGATGTCCTCTAGCACGGCCATCCACCAAGAAGGACAGATGCGTATAAGGTAAAGGTTGTGCCCATGAGCTCTCTCCTGGCATACTAGAAGATGCAAGATTAAGTAAGTAATATAGGAAATCAGTAATAAATTCAAAGAGCTGGGTGAGTGCACCTAGACTAGGTGGAGAGGGAAGATGTAAAATTGTATTTGCATGTCTATTGAGTAGATTAAATGAAGGAGTAAGTTGTTGGTCTGAAGAAAAAAGTATATGGAGAACAGGAAATGATATATACCACCAGGTAAAGAAAAAAGATGGCAGCACAGACTTGAATCTAATATCTCTGTTTTTTTAATTACATTTTAGTTTTCTATAAGAACAAGCATATTCTGGTTTATAACTAATACCATGAATAAGAAATGCGTGACATATATTTCCATTTTACAGATGAGGCAAGAAAGGCTCAAAGAAGTGACTCATTTATAGTCATATATCAAGGAAATAACAGACCCAGACCTAAACCAGGTTTCCTCACTTCTAAGTCCACTTCAGAATGCCCTTTATACTACACCAAAGTCAGTAGCAAGGCCACACAGCGTGGTCTTTTCTGACTAAAAGTGCATATGCAATTAGTTTTAGTCACAAATTACCATCCTAAACAATAACCAGATATTGGTAGATTTCAGTGTAAAGTAAGCAGGGTCTACTACTCAGGACACTGTAAGGGTGTGTATTTGTCTACAAACCAAAAAGAGTCAAAGGGGCCAAAGAGTCTGCCAATTACCTTTCAAGGAAATTCTCTTACTAAAAGCAAAACATAGAAAACAAACAAAGAACCACATTTGCATCCACTGTTCCCAAGCCTCACATGAAGCCATTTCAACAACAGCGTTTATGGTAACCATCCTTTCAAGATTACCATATAAAGCTGAGAAATTTCAGAAGCATAAAAAACAACTATTTGTCTAATAAGGCCAATGAAATAAAGTCTGGCAGATTAGAAATAAAACTATGTATCTCCATGATGACTGTAGAATATTTGTATGAGCAAATACATTTCTGATTTAAAAAAATGGTTAGCAATTTTAGGAATGCAAAGATATTCATAGGAAAAAATGGTAAAAATGCATGCTTCCTAAACCCAACTTTCTGTATTAGAAATCATAACTACTGTATAAAATCCACAGTAGAAATGAAACAGGATTACATCACTGAGGATTGCTATATCAATGGACCAGAGGGGACTACATTTCCTGAAGCTAAACATGAGGAGAAGACATACAATTCAGCTTGAACAAGCAAACTCCATTAACCATGAAATAGGGAAACAAAAATCAAAGTTTCCATATACTATACCCTACTGGAAAAATGAATATCTATTAGCAAAAAAGACCTCTACTAGACAAAATGTTTTCAACCTAAAACAATTATAAAAATAAAAGATTTAAAGTCAAGAAAAATTTGATAAATTTTATAGTGCTGATATTATTTTGGCCACATAGATCCATCAAAGTACCAATATACTTCTCTGAATGTATTGATCTCAAAAGACGGTATGTTGATTGGAGTGCACTCAAACACATTGTTAGTTTAAAAATTATCACAGGGGCTACCACAGATTTCATGTGAAATGTTGCAAGTTTATGTTTCCATCATGAAACTACTCCAAACAACATCTACTCTGAAAAAGAAGTCTGAGCCTCTGCGATAGAAAGAGCAGAACAAGTAAGAAAGATTTGACTCTTTCAGTATACTTAAACTCATTAAGATTTATAATGGCTTCTAGAACAATCTTTTAGAAATACTGCACACCCAAAAGCAAAAGATGACCTGCATCCATTAAAGAGTTATTCAGATGGCAGAACTCCCAGATGGAAAGGATCAATGTCATTGTCAGATATCAGAGCAATTAATTATGTCACCACTGGTCCAGAGTGATGCAGAAGGGAGACTGCATAGCACATATACATGGAGAATTAAACAAGAAAATAGAGGCTTTCAACTGCTTTAATGGGATTAAAGAAATAAATTCCACACACACAAAAAAAATGTCATTGGTAACTTGATACGGATTGCACTGAATCTGTAGATTGCCTTGGTTAGTATAGCAATCTATACATTCAGTGCAATTCTTATCCAATTACCAAAGGCATTTTTCACAGAACTAGAACAAAAAAAATCTTTAAAAAAAATTATTTAAGAAATGGATCACAAAAGATCCTGAATAGCAAAAGCAATTTTGAGAAAGAAAAATAAAGCTGGAGGAATCAGACTCCTTGGCTTTCAGACTATACTATAAAGCTAGGGTGCTCAAAACAGTATAGTACTGACACAAAAGTAGAAATATAGGTCAATGGAACAGGATTGAAGGCCCAGAAATAAATCTATACACCTGCGGTCAATTAATCTATGACAAAGGAAGTGAGCCTATACAATGGAGGAAAGGTAATCTCTTCAATAAAGGCTGCTGGGAAAACTGGACAGTTACATGTGAAAAAATGAAATTAGAACATTATTTAACATCATTCAAAAAAAAAAAAAGCCCTCAAAATGGACGAAGGACCTAATGCAAGATGGGATACTAAAAAACTCTTACAGAGGAAAACTTGGACATAAACTGCAGTAGTATCTTTTTCAAGCTGTCTCCTAGAGTAATGGAAACAAAAACAAATGTTTAAAAATGGTACCTAATTAAGCTCAAAAGCTTTTGCACAGCAAAGGAAGCCAAAGATAAAATGGAAAGACAATCCACAGAGTGGGAGAAGATATTTGCAAACAATATGACTGACAAAATATTAGTCTCCAAAATCTACAGACTGATGAGCCAGCTCGTGGGGCTCAATATCAAAAAACAAAACAAACAATCCAGTCAAAAAATGAGCAGAAGACCTACATAGACATTTCTCCAAAGAAGACATACAGGTGGCCAAAAGGCACATGAAAAGATGCTCAATATTGCTAATTATTAGAGAAATAAAAACTATAATGAGATATCACCTCACACCAGTCAGAATGGTCATCATCAAGAAATCTACAAACAATAAGTGCTAGAGAGGCTGTGGAGAAAAAGGAACACTCCTATAATGTTGAAAAGAATGTAAATTGGTATAGCCACTATGGGGAACCATATGGAGGTTCCTTAAAACACTAAATATAGAGCAACCATATGATCTAGCAACCCCACTCCTGGGCATGTATCCAGAGAAAACATGGTTTGAAAAGATACATGCAGCCCAATGTTTAGTAGCTAAAACATGAAAGTGATGTTGCTCAGCCGTGTCTGACTCTTTGTGACTGTACGGACTGTAGCTTACTGGGCTCCCCTGTCCATGAAATTTTCCAGGCAAGAGTACTGGAGTGGGCTGCCGTTTTCTTCTCCAGGGGATCTTTCTGACCCAGGTATCGAACCCAGGTCTCCTGCATTGCAGACAGATGCTTTATCATCTGAGCCACCAGGGAAGCCCCAAGACACAGAAGCAATCTAAATATTCACTGACAGATTATGGGTAAAGAAGATGTGGTACATAAACAATGGAATATTACTCAGCCATTAAAAATAATGAAAGAATGCCACTTGCAGCTACATGAATGGACATGGAGATTATCATATTAAGTGTAGTAAGTCAGAGAACAATAAGTATCATACTATATTGCTTATATGAGGAGTCTAAAAACATGATACAAATGAACTTATACATAAAACAGACTCACAGACTTAGAAACTAGATTTATAGTTACCAGAGAGTAACGATTAGGGAGAGGGATAGTTAGGGAGTTTGGGACTGACATGTACACACTGCCATATTTTAAATTAATAACCAATAAGAACTTACTCTATGGATGGGGAATTCTGCTCAACATTCTGTAATAACCTAAATGGAAAAAGAATTTTAAAAAGAATGAATGTAAGCAATATGTATAACTGAGTCACTTTGCTGTACACCTGAAACTAACACAACACTGTTAATCAACTATGCTCCAATATAAAAATAAAATTTTAAAACTTCTATTCAAAGAAAAATGTATTTAAAGAAAAATTCCAAGATGACTAACATACAAACTTTTAAAAAGTGGTTCAACTGCTACAGGCAATAAAGTATACATGCAGGAATCCTCTCTAAGATGATCTCCAATGATCCCTGCCTGCTGAAACTCATGCCATAATGTAATCATTTCCTCCTGAGTATTACCTAGACCTGGTAACATGCTGCTAATGGGATAACGGGATGTGAGAGTTGGACTATAAAGAAAGCTGAGGGCTGAAGAACTGATGCTTTTGAACTGTGGTGTTGGAGAAGACTCTTGAGAGTTCCTTGGACTGCAAGGAGATCCAACCAGTGCATCCTAAAGGAAATCAGTCCTGAATATTCATTGGATGCTGAAGCTGAAACTCTAATACTTTGGCCACCTGACACGAAGAATTGACTCATTTGAAAAGACCCTGATGCTGGGAAAGATTGAGGGCAGGAGGAGAAGGGGACGACAGAGGATGAGATGGTTGGATGGCATCACCAACTCAGTGAACCTGGGTTTGGGTGAACTCTGGGAGCTGGTGATGGACAGGGAGGCCTGGCGTGCTGCGGTTCATGGGGTTGCAAAGAGTCGGACATGACTGAGTGACTGAACTGAACTGAATGGGATGTCAATTCCAAGACTGGATTGTGAAAGATTTTGGTCTCTGCCCCTGCCTCGCACTCTATGCGGCTCCTCTAGCTTGCTCACTCGTGAAGCCACCTTTCATGCTGTGAGCAGGCCTATGGAGAAGCCCACACGGCAAAGCACTGAGCGCAGTCTGCGACCTCGGCCAGCAAGCCGGAGCCCACCAGCCCACGGGGAGCGGAACCCCACCAACAATCACGGCAGAGCCTGGGCTTCTCCTCCCCAGCCACACCCTGAGATCACGGCAGCCTCTGCCCTGCCTGACCGTGGCTATGTGAGATGACCCAGTTAGACCGCATCCACATTGCTGACCCACAGGAACCGTGAGATAATAACTGGTGTGTTTTAAGCACCATACTTCTCAGTTAAGTTATTACATGGCAAAAAAAAAAAAAAAAACGTAATATATATATACAATATTCAACAAAAATAACACTTTAATGCCTTCATCTTTGAATAACCAATGCTGATTTTAAAATGAAAAGATCCTTGTGTCCACCTCAACACTTATTCTTCAATCCGGAACTTTGGTATCTCTCCCTTGTACTCGTCTTCTTCCTGCTGTGAGTTCTGTCCCTCCAAATCCATGTGTTATGCGTTTATGTCCCTCAAGAATTCATATATCAATGTGATATGTCCTTAGAATGTTTGCAGATGTAATTAATTAAGATTGGGTCATGTTGGAATAGGTGGGCCCCTAATCCAACATGACTGATGCTCCTTGGAAAAAGTGGAAATTTGGGCACAGGCATACACAGAGAGTGACATGGTGCTGACCAAGCCAGGAGTGGGAAGACAAAAGGCCTGCAGCTGGTCAGAGTCTACATGGGGACTTGGGCCTGGTTCCCACTTATCGTCTGATCCAGTGCCACATGGATTAGAAGCACTCCAGGCCCCACGCCGCTCTCTAGCTTGCCTTTGGGATGCCAACAGCATCAGATGCCTATCATTCTCCACACTCCCACCCTGCTGTTCTCCCCAGCAAGTCCTTGCTCATGCTGCCCACCGGCATGGAAGCCCTTTTATTTCCATGAGAACGTAACCCAGGGCCTAAAACACAGCAAGACTCAAGTTTGATTTGAATTAAAGAATAAATGAACTTTACAGACACCAGTGCTTGGTCCACTGCTTATTAGTTATGTGGCATCATTAAGCTCTTCAGGATTTAGTTTTCTTGGTAGTAAGGATAAATAATCACCACCTTGTTATAAAGATTAAATAAGATGCTACATGTGATAACTCTAGCACTAATATTTATTAAGCACTTACTTGCTAGGCCCTGGGCTTGGTGATTCACATAGACTATCTCATTCTAATCCTTTCACACTTTAACCCTAGGACTGTGTGACTATGTCAGTCACTAAGTTGTGTCTGACTCTTTGTGACCCCATGGATGGTAACCCGCCAGGCTTCCCAGTCTACGGAGTTCTCTAGGCAAGAATACTGGAGTGGATTGCCATTTCTTTCTCCAGAAGAACTTCCCAACCCAGGGAACGAACACTGGTCTCCTGCATTGCAGGTAGATTCTTTACTTAGGAGATAGGTGCTATTATTACACCCATTTTAGAAAAGCAGAAACTGAGGCTTAAGAAGCTTATGTTTATATAATAGGATTCAAACAATAGCTTTTTACTCATATGAAAGCAATAATATATTGGGGTAGTATTTAACTTGCAATATATTCCAATTTAAAAAAGATTATTAAAATGTTAATAAAGAAATAGCCCATATAATGTGCCTATATATTTAGTAAATCTTATACTGAAAAGCAAATGTTAGTGAGTCTAATGAAAACAAATTATAAGAAAAGTAATCAATATAGTCAAAGGAGATTAATATGATCCTGTTATAAAGCTGGGCCTTCCCAGGTGGTGCTGGTGGTAAAGAATCCGCCTGCCATTGGCAGGTTATTTTAAGAGAAGTTGGTTTAGACAGATAAGAATAATAATCACAAGATAAATTTCAGTGAAAACAACACAATATAAATGACTGATTAGGTTATAAACCAAACAGAGGTTCTCCAGCACTGAGAAGGCTCTCTCCTCTTCGAATCAAGAAGTTTAACTTTCTCCCTAGATACTTTAAATCTCCCTATATCACATCCCAAGTCATATTAGTCATACTATATTTCCTGCTTCAAAAAATACTTATAAGAAACTACATTAATTGAAAAGAGTACTAGTCATCAAATACGAATTACCTTAAACTGAGAACATAAACTCTTCACACAATAAGCAGGAGAGTACATAAAATTACATTTAAAGTAACAGATAACGATACTAACATTACACCCATCCCAAGACAAGAGTTTGAACAAATTCCAGGAGACAGTAAACGACAAGGAAGGCCGCCATGCTGCAGTCCACGAGCTGCAGAGTCGAACAAAACTGAGTGACTGAACAAGGAAAGGTAAATTGCTGTTGAACACATCAGAATAATGTAAATCTTAATATTTACATGTTCAAATCAATACTTACATGGAGCAGTGACTTCTGTAGATTTTTTTCTCTGAGCTATTCATTTGACATCCCCAATACACACTATTTAAATAGCAGAGTGGAATGAGAACACACTGTATGGCACAAAAAACGTACATAAGGCACCTGTTGAGCTGAAGGCGAAGGAAGCCCGAAAGGGAGCAGGTGTATGCACACATATGGGCGATCATTTCTGCCGTACAGCGAAGCTAACACATCATACAGCAACTTAGTTCAGTTCAGTTCAGAGGCTCAGTCGTGTCCGACTCAGTGACCCCATGAACTGTAGCACGCCAGGCCTCCATGTCCATCACCAACTCCTGGAATTCACTCAAACTCATGGCCATCGAGTCCGTGATGCCATCCAGCCATCTCATCCTCTATCATCCTCTTCTCCTCCTGCCTTCAATCTTTCGCAACATCAGAGTCTTTTCCAATAAGTCAGTTCTTTACATCAGGTGGCCAAAGTATTGGAGCTTCACCTTTAGTATCAGTCCCTCCAAAGAACACCCAGGACTGATCTCCTTTAGAATGGACTGGTTGGATCTCCTTGCAGTCCAAGGGACTCAAGAGTCTTCTCCAACACCACAGTTCAAAAGCATCAATTCTTTGGTGCTCAGCTTTCTTCATAGTCCAACTCTCACATCATGAGACTACATCACATGACTACTGAAAAAATCACAGCCTTGACTAGACGGACCTTTGTTGGCAAAGTAATGTCTCTGCTTTTCAATATGCTATCTAGGTTGGTCATAACCCTCCTTCCAGGAAGTAGGCGTCTTTTAATTTCATGGCTGCAATCACCATCTGCAGTGATTCTGGAGCCCCCAAAATAAAGTCTTACACTGTTTGCACTGTTTCCCCATCTACTTGCCATGAAGTGATGGGACCGGATGCCACGATCTTAGTTTTCTGAATGTTGAGGTTTAAGCCAACTTTTTCACTCTCCTCTTTCACTTTCATCAAGAGGCTTTTTAGTTCCTCTTCACTTTCTGCCATAAGGGTGGTGTCATCTGCATATCTGAGGTTATTGATATTTCTCCCGGCAATCTTGATTCCACTTGTGTTTCTTCCAGCCCAGCGTTTCTCATGATGTACTCTGCATAGAAGTTAAATGAGCAGGGTGACAATGTACAGCCTTGACGTACTCCTTTTCCTATTTGGAACCAGTCTGCTGTTCCATGTCCAGTTCTAACTGTTGCTTCATTGACTAGATGGACCTTTGTTGCCAAAGTAATGTCTGCTTTTGAATATGCTATCTAGGTTGGTCATAACTTTCCTTCCAAGGAGTAAGCGTCTTTTAATTTCATGGCTGCAGTCACCATCTGCAATGATTTTGGATCCCCCCAAAATAAAGTCTGACACTCTTTCCCCTGTTTTCCCATCTATTTCCCATGAAGTGATTGGACCGGATGCCATAATCTTTGTTTTCTGAATGTTGAGCTTTAAGCCAACTTTTTCACTTTCCTCTTTCAGTTTCAACAAGAGGCTTTTGAGTTCCCCTTCACTTTCTGCCATAAAGGTGGTGTCGTCTGCATTTATCTGAGGTTATTGATATTTCTCCCGGCAGTCTTGATTCCAGCTTGTGTTTCTTCCAGTCTAGCGTTTCTCATGATGTACTCTGCATAGAAGTTAAATAAGCAGGGTGACAATATACAGCCTTGACGTACTCCTTTTCCTATTTGGAACCAGTCTGCTGTTCCATGTCCAGTTCTAACTGTTGCTTCCTGACCTGCATACAGGTTTCTCAAGAGGCAGGTCAGGTGGTCTGGTATTTTCAATTCTCTCAGAATTTTCCACAGTTTATTGTGATCCACACAGTCAAAGGCTTGGGCATAGTCAATAAAGCAGAAATAGATGTTTTTCTGGAACTCTCTTGCTTTTCCATGATCCAGTGGATGTTGGCAATTTGATCTCTGGTTCGTCTGCCTTTGCTAAAACCAGCTTGAATATCTGGAAGTTCACGATTCATGTATTGCTTAAGCCTGGCTTAGAGAATTTTGAGCATTGCTTTACTAACGTGTGAGATGAGTGCAATTGTGTGGTAGCTTGAGCTTTCTTTGGCATTGCCTTTCTTTGGGATTGGAAAGAAAACTGACCTTTTCCAGTCCTGTGGCCACTGCTAAGTTTTCCACATTTGCTGGCATATTGAGTGCAGCACTTTCACAGCATCATCTTTCAGGATTTGAAATAGCTCCACTGGAATACCATCACTTCCTTTAGCTTTGTTAGTAGTGATGCTTTCAGTTTCCCTAGTTTCTTTGAAACTGTTTGCCATTCAAAATAACATTAACCTCTCCTGAAACACACCTTTCCACTCAATGTCAAGCAAAACTAGTATCGAAGCTCTACCAAAAAACTCTATCTTTTTATTGAGATATAATTGATACACATTATTGTATTAGTTTTGGGCTTCTCTCATGACTCAAATGGTAAAGAATCTGCTGGCAATGTGGTAGACCTGGGTTCAGTCCCTGGGTTGGATTACTGTGATGTTGAGTGGTTTGCCTTGGAAATGAACAGAGATCATTCTGCCGTTTTTGAGATTGCATTCAAGTATTGCATTTCGGACTCTTTGGTTGACTATGAGGGCTACTCCATTTCTCCTAAGGGATTCTTGTCCACAGTAGTATATATAATGGTCATCTGAGTGAATTCACCCATTCCAGTCCATCTTAGTTCACTGGTTCCTAGAATATCAATGTTCACTCTTATCTCCTGTTTGACCACTTCCAATTTCCTGTTTGACCACTTTCAATTTCCTGTATGACCATTTCAAATTCGTGGACCTAACATTCCAGGTTCCTATGCAATATTGCTCTTTACAGCATTGAACCCTGCTTCCATCACCAGTCCCATTCACAACTGGGTGTTGTTTTTGCTTTGGCTCCATCCCTTCATTCTTTCTGGAGTTATTTCTCCACTGATCTCCAGTAGCATACTGGGCACGTATTGACCTGGGGAGTTCATCTTTCAGTGTCCTATCTTTTTGCCTTTTCATACTGTTCATGGGATTCTCAAGGCAAGAATACTGAAGTGGTTTTCCATTCCCTTCTCCAGTGGACCACATTCTGTCCTACCTCTCCACCATGACCCATCCATCTTGGGTGGCCCCATACGGCATGGCTTAGTTCCATTGAGTTAGACAAGGCTGTGATCTGTGCGATCAGATTTGCTAGTTGTCTGTGATGATGGTTTCAGTATCTCTGCCCTCTGATACCTTCTCTCAGTGCCTACCATCTTACTTGGGTTTCTTACCTTGGCCTTGGGAGTCTCTCTTCACGGCTGCTCCAGCAAAGTGCAGCCGCTGCTCCTTACCTTTGATGCGAGGTAGCTCCTCTCAGCCGCCGCCCCTGCCCTCGGGCCATGGTAGCTCTTCTTGGCCACCATGGCAGCCGATACTCTCTAAGCAACTTTCAAATATGTTATTCGGTATGGTTAACTTTACGCTGTACATTACATCTTCATGACATTTATTTTGTAACTGAAAAGTTGTACCTTTGACTCTCTTCAGCCATTTGTCCCACTCCCACTTCCCACCTCTGGCTACCACCAGTCTATTCTCTGGATCTATGAGTTTGTTTTGTTTTTGTTTTTAAGATTCCACAGATAAGTGAGATCAGATTGTATCTATCTTTCTCTGGCTGACTTAGTTCACTTAGCGTAACACCCTCAATAATGCCCTTAGTATAACGTCCATCCATGTTGTTGAAAATAGTAAGAGTCTTGTAGGAATTTAGAAAGATGTTAATGATAACCCTGTATGCGAGACAGCAAAAGAGACAGATGTATAGAACAGTCTTTTGGACTCTGTGGGACAGGGAGAGGGTGGGATGATTTGGGAGAATGGCATTGAAACATGTATAATATCATATAAGAAACAAATCACCAGTCTAGATTCGATGCAGGATGCAAGATGCTTGGGGCTGGTGCACTGGGATGACCCAGAGAGATGGTTTGGGGAGGGAGGTGGGAGGGGGGTTCAGGATTGGGAACACGTGTACACTCATGGCAGATTCATGTTAAAAAATTTCCAATATATTAAAAAAAGAAAACAGTAAGAGTCATTCTTTTTACGGCTAAACAATATTCATGTTATGTATACACGCCACATTTTCTTTATTCATCTATCAGTGGACACGTAGGTTGTTTCCATATCTTTGCTATCGTAAATAATGTTTCAGTGAACATGAGCAAGCGTATGTCTTTTAGTGTTAGTGTTTTTGTTTTCTTCAGGTGAATACCCATAAATTAAATTGCTGGACCATATAGTGGTTCTGTTTTTAATTTTTTGAGGAAACCTCCATACTGTTTTCCATAATGATAGTACCAATTTACATTCCAGAAAGTAGTGCACAGTACTTCCCTTTTCTTCATGCCCTCACCAGTATGTTCAGATGACTCAATCTTAAATGTAAAGAGTATTTGCCTTATAAGTCCCGTAAGCGGTGAGTTTCACGCAGTGCATTGAAAAATTAAATATTAGATGCGGCACCACTAGCATTTTAACTACTTTTATTTAGTTGACTTTATCTTACAGCCTATTAAACTATTCACAAATGAATCTTAATTCCAACTCTTTGCATTTTAATTTCTGTAAATGTGTTATTAATAAATGTTTTTATTTCTTTAATGTAGAATTTTCAGAAGTTTTAAATTCTGCCATTAATAGAAAATCCATTTCATGTGTTTTTATCAACCAACAAGCACTGACTAAAAATGGATTCTGAAGAATGTCAGCCTCTCTGGTTGTATATGTAGATGACTATTTATATCCTAGCTCCCTAAACCCTTCACTACCTTTTCAAGCTACTCTTACAATTTATTTTTTATGCTCTCACCTACTTTCCTTCTTCTCCTAAGAAGAGAATTTTTTATTCTTCAGGAGGTTCTTCTTAAGCTCAACTGGAATTCCATCACCTCCACTAGCTTTGTTCGTAGTGATGCTTTCTAAGGCCCACTTGACTTCACATTCCAAGATGTCTGGCTCTAGATGAGTGATCACATCATCATGATTATCTGGGTCGTGAAGATCTTTTTTGTACAGTTCTTTCATGTATTCTTGCCACCTCTTCTTAATATCATCTGCTTCTGTTAGGTCCATATCATTTCTGTCCTTTATTGAGCCCATCTTTGCATGAAATATTCCCTTGGTATCTCTAATTTTCTTGAAGAGATCTCTAGTCTTTCCCATTCTGTTGTTTTTGTCTATTTCTTTTCATTGATCGTGGAAGAAGGCTTTTTTATCTCTTCTTGTTATTCTTTGGAACTCTACATTCAGATGCTTATATCTTTCCTTTCTCCTTTGCTTTTCACCTCTCTTCTTTTCACAGCTATTTGTAAGGCTTCCCCAGACAGCCATTCTACTCTGGTTCCACCTAATATTTTTGTTTTCCTTTTCCAAGTGGGATGATATGAACTGGATGTACAATCTGACAATATCTCTCTTTGTTGGGAAATTTTATAGCATGGGGTATTGGAAAGAAAACTGACATTGCTTTTAGTTTAAAAGACCTGATTTTTGCTCCTCTTCACATAATTGGCTACAATTTCAAGGGCCAATGAAAACTGCAAGTGAAATCATTTTACCCTTTGATCAAAACACAGGGGAAAAGCTTTTCCTTTTTTCCCATGATCACAGCCCACCAAAGGCAGATCTATTCAGTGCCGTACCACCTGAGGTCTAAGGCCCCTCTCAGAGTGGCTGCGGAGTCTTACAGATGGCACTTTTGGTATACACCCAGCCTGGGTCCCCAGTACCTATGGCCAGACCTCTGCCAGGGACTGAGGGCTGTGGTGGTTACTGAGTAAAATCGGGGAAACCAGAACCTGAGAATCGGTCCTCAAGAGCTGAGAAAAAGATAGGAGGTGGGACCACACATAAGCAGAGGCTCCAAGTGTCCCGCCACACTCCATTACCCATCAGTCTCCCTCCATTTAAAAAACGCAACTTCCAATATACAGTTACCAACGGCTTCAAGACGGCACCACTGAGCATTTAACTACACACATGGTGCCCGCTTCTGAACAGAGGGTCCTGTGGGATTGCACTAGTTTAGTTAAGGTAAGCTTGGCCCTTCACTATCAGCACTGCATACCTACTCTTGGGACAAACATCTGCAAGGATCCATCTTATGAGACATCCATCACAATTTTGCTGTAGAATTAAATTACGCTTGTAATTTTTTATATTTGTTGTGAATTACCACTCATAATAAGTGCTTGATGTGCCAGTGGTTATGAGTACAAATTCAAATCCCAATTCTGGTTCTTGCTAGTTAGGGAAACTTGAGACCATGACACTTGCCATATACTTTAAATTGCTTCCTTATTTTAAATTACAGACTTTGGCCTATATAACAAGACAGCATATGCATATGTTAGTTAAGTTAAACCAATGCCAGGTGCTATCCAAAAAGGTGCATTTGAGAAATAGTCAGCCAACACGTTATTATGAATGCACAGTCCAGAGTCAGCTAGCTTTGTTTCAGAAAAAAGCCCTTTTCCTAGTGGCCACTAGAAACGTTCCTCTTATGCCTATCTTCTATTAATAGCTAATGCTTTGCTGACTACTGATACTGTATGTCAATTTAATTATTAAAAATAATGACACGCTAAACAACGTGATGAAAATTAGACATGGCCACTCGGGTGAAATTAAATGCACTCAGGATAGTCAGATTGCCTTAAAAAATTTAGGAATACTCACCACTATTTTTATTTTATTTTTCCTTTATTTTACTTTACAATACTGTATTGGTTTTGCCTTACATTGACATGAATCCACCACGGGTGTATACGAGCTCCCAATCCTGAACCCTCCTCCCACCTCCAACGCCATATCATCTCCCTGGATCATCCCCGCGCACCAGCCCCAAGCATCCTGTATCCTGCATTGAGCATAGACTGGCACTTCGTTTCTTACATGATAGTATACACCACTGTTGATGATCAGGATATAAAAATCCAGTGCAACCCACATACTTAGAGATGGTACATTAGGCTACATCCCTTAACTATATGGTAGGGCTTCCCTTGTAGCTCAGTTGGTAAAGAATCGGCCTCAAATTCAGGAGACCCAGGTTCCATCCCTGGGTTGGGAAAATTCCCTGGAGAAGGAAACGGCAACCCACTCCAGCTTTATTGCCTTGGGAATCCCATGAACACAGGAGCCTGGCGCGCTACAGTCCATGGGGCCACAAGAGTTGCACACAACTGAGCGACTAAACCCCACCGCCCATGTGGTAGCCAGCTACAAACTCTGGAGTTTGGGACTGTATGTGTGATATAGTTTTCCTGTGCTCTTTTGGTGTTTGCTTCAGGAAACCATTCCTGAAAAGTAACAGTGGGGAAATGTAAAAGGATTGGGACATACTGGAGTCAATAGGAAAGATCATAGGGATTAATTATTTTAATATATGTGAAGAAATATTGAATTGACTTATGAAATTAAAAGATGCTTGCTCCTAGGAAAGAAAGTTATGACCAACCTAGACAGCATATTAAAACACAGAGACATTACTTTGCTGACAAAGGTCCATCTTGGCAAGGTTATGGTTTTTCCTGTGGTCATGTATGGATGTGAGAGTTGGAGTACGAAGAAGGCTGAGTGCCAAAGAATTGATGCTTTTGAACTGTGGTGCTGGAGAAGACTCTTGAGAGTCCCTTGGACTGCAAGGAGATCCAACCAGTCCATTCTGAAGGAGATCAGCCCTGGGATTTCATTGGAAGGAATGATGCTGAAGCTGAAACTCCAGTACTTTGGCCCCCTCATGCAAAGAGTTGACTCATTGGAAAAGACTCTGATGCTGGGAGGGATTGGGGGCAGGAGGAGAAGGGGACGACAGAGGATAAGATGGCTGGATGGCATCACGGACTCAATAGACATGAGTTTAAGTGAACCCCGAGTGTTGGTGACGGACAGGGAAGGCTGGCGTGCTGCAATTCATGGGGTCGCAGAGTCGGACACAATTGAGTGACTGAACTAAGCTGAAGGACTTCCCTGGTGGCCCAGACAGTAAAGCATCTACCTATAATGCAAGAAACCCGGGTTCAGACTCTGGGTCGGAAAGATCTCCTGGAGAAGGGTATGGCAACCCACTCCAGTATCCTTGCCTGGAAAATCCCATAACAGAGGAGCTGGTAGGCTACAGTCCACGGGGTCGCAAAGAGCTGGACACGACTGAGTGACTTCACTTTAAGAACTATGTACATTTAAGTTGACTCGGGCCAGTTCACAATCCTCGGGAAATCCTTTATGGCTCAATGTCTTCGTGGGTTATAAAACATCTACTTGTTAAGATTCTTTTAATGATGAAATCTATTGATGAATATGAGGTGTGCAAAACAAACACCTGGTGAGTACTATTTACCATTATTAATGTTATCATTTATTGAATCAGTGATGAATTGAATAAGACAAAGAAAGAATGAATCAATCAATCAATAGTGAGTTTTACTCTTTCATTAACAAAGGAGGAAATTAAAAGTAAGCAATGTTCCCTGCCTAAGTTTTGGGAGATGGAATCTGTATAAAAACTTAGGTATCCAGACTCAAAATTCAAATTTCTTTGCTTACCTGGTGGCTCAGAGGTTAAACCGTCTGCCTCCAATGCAGGAGACTCGGGTCCGATACCTGGGTTTGGAAGATGCCCTGGAGAAGGAAATGGCAATCCACTCCAGTATTCTTGCTTGGAGAATCCCATGGACAGAGAAGCCTAGTAGGTTACAGTCCACGGAGTCGCAAAGAGTCAGACACGATTGAGCAACTTCACCTTCAACTTCACCTTCACCTTTCCTTCAGTATATCATGTTATTCCTTTTAAGAACCAACTTCACAAATGTCCACTAAAGTTTGAATTCCACCCAGCCACACCAAAAAGATAAAGAGAATGTCTCTGCCATTTTGTGAATTGAAAATGAAGACCACATTATTTCAATTACTAAGGTCTCTTCGTATATTTGTGTATTTCTCAGTAATGTCTGACTCTTTGTTGCCACATGGACAGCAGCCTGCCAGGCTCCTCTGTCCATGGAATTTTCCAGGCAAGAATACTGGAGTGGGTTGCCACTTCCTATTCCAGGGGATTGTCCTGTTCCAAGTCTCATGTGTCTCCTACATTGACAGGCAGATCTTTTACCATTAGCCCCAACTGGGAAGCACATTTGTGTATGGTTTAATTTGAAGTGTTAAATAAATCAAATATTTTAACTGAATAATTCAATGAATAAAGTATTTAGTAAATACTATTTGGGCCAAGAGTGTTATTGTTTAAAGAATGTCACATAATCAACACTGAAAGACTTATCACGAACCAGTTTGAACCAGTTTGACTGCACTCATCTATTAGATTCTGTTTGATGAATCTTCATTACCATTAGCCCCAACTGGGAAGCACATTTGTGTATGGTTTAATTTGAAGTGTTAAATAAATCAAATATTTTAACTGAATAATTCAATGAATAAAGTATTTAGTAAATACTATTTGGGCCAAGAGTGTTATTGTTTAAAGAATGTCACATAATCAACACTGAAAGACTTATCACGAACCAGTTTGAACCAGTTTGACTGCACTCATCTATTAGATTCTGTTTGATGAATCTTCAGTTCAGTACAGTTCAGTCGCTCAGTCATATCCGACTCTTTGTGACCCCATGAATTGCAGCACACCAGCCCTCTCTGTCCACCACCAACTCCCAGAGTTCACTCAGATTCGCGTTCATAGAGTCAGTGATGCCATCCAGCCATCTTATCCTCTTTCATCCTCTTCTCCTCCTGCCCCCAATCCCTCCCAGCATCAAAGTCTTTTCCAATGAGTCAACTCTTTGCACGAGGTGGCCAAAGTACTGGAATTTCAGCTTTAGCATCATTCCTTCCAAAGAAATCCCAGGGCTGATCCCCTTTAGGATGGACTGGTTGGATCTCCTTGCAGTCCAAGGGACTCTCAAGAGTCTTCTCCAACACCACAGTTCAAAAGCATCAATTCTTCGGCGCTCAGCCTTCTTCACAGTCCAATTTAGCCACCAATGATTATAAGCTAGTTACTTCTTCACAAAACCTATTACTAGGTTTCCATGAAATACAGCCTTAGACCGTAGCCTGCAAAACATCTCAACATTTTTTTTTTAAGTAGGCAGAAATGGTCATATAATCTCTTTTGGTAGCTCGATGAAGTTTCACCTCTCTATTCTCTTTATAGATGTCAAAATACTTTGCATACATGATGATCACCAGGTCAAACACAGAATTAAGCTAACCATTTTTGGAGTGAGGCAGCTATGATCCTCCCACTCCTATGACAGGACTCAAGATCTTCCATCCAGGGGACAAGCCAGGGAACAATTCCCAATGACAAAAGTAAAATGTCTGCTAGATTCTATACCCCATCTGTTCATGAAAAGGCATGAAGTTTTTTAATAGAGTTTTATCAGTCCACATATTTTTGCATGCATGCTCAGTCATTTCAGTCATGTCTGACTCTCTGAGCCTTATGGACTATAGCCCACCAGGTCCTCTGTCCATGGGATTTTCCCAGCAAGAATACTGGAGTGGATTGCCATGTCCTTCTCCAAGGGATCTTCCTGACCCAGGGATAGTGCTCGAATCTCCTGTTTCTCCTGCATCACAGGCAGATTCTTTACAGCCTGAGACATCAGGAAGCCCCCATATATTTTTAACAATACTAATTTTCACTTAGGTCACTTATTTCTAACATTCATGTGCTAGTTATTAAAGTCTCTTTGAATTAACTGATGTAAAGGAATTTTAAGTAACTACTCCTGGGCATGGGAGATTAATTCCGATCCATGAGAGAGGGTCTTTAGTGGGGTATGAATACTGAACAAACGTAACTGACTGACCCTAGGAGGTAGGTTGAAACTGACACAGAGGTTTTTATCACTCTTTTCATGCTAAAGTATTTTAAGGTAAATTACAGACACCACAACTACCATGCTATCAGCTGGCCTTCGTGAAATTCACCAAGATGGTCTTTTTCAAAAAGCAAAAATGAAGTCCAGATGAATAATTTCTCCTTAGGAAATGGTCTCTAAAAATTTGTTCCATTCAGAGTAAGTGAAAGCATATGCTTGAGAGGAAAGATGTTATATATATGAATGTATGTGTATATATACAAATATGCACAGTGTGTGTGTACACTTTGACTTTCTTGATTAAAATGATTGTCATCTATCTTAACTAATATTTCCTCGGTTCACTGGTTTGCAGAATTCTAGGCTTCAAGGTATGTAATCCCTTAGCACAAACTATATCAAGAGATCTAGAAAGGGATAATCACTCCCAAAGATCTAAACGCAATATTTATTCATGGTAGAATTTTAGATACATTATATGTTAGATATGAGGTATTGTCTAGTATAATACTTAGATGTCCATAACTACTTAAATACCAAGCAAGGGATTCAAAAAGTATTTGACTTGTGTTAGAAAGAAAATAGCCCATTTAACAACAAAAACTTGCATAATCCTCTCAGTTATATAATAAGCACTTCAAGGCCACCCACTCTTGTAGGAGGAATTCATTATAGATATATTCTAGGAACAGAAGAGGCACTGTTAAAGCATAGCTCCAAGGTAACTTCTTGAAATATCACAAAACATTGTTATTATTACCAGTAAGGGAGGACAATGACTCAAGTCATACAAGAATATAGCTACTTTAGCTAAAGACCACTTTAGACAAATGTGTGCATACCCAAAAAAGATCTGGCACATTGCCACCTACATAAGAACTAGTGATTCTAACTTGATAACTGAATGGTAATGGTTTTAAATTTTAGTGTCAAGCCAGAAAGTTTCTTGATAGGCATGAAAACCACAAAAGGGAGAAAAAGGAACAGGTGCGACTGTATAGACTGAAGTTTGACTCTAAAAAGAATCCACGATTACATTATACACTGTGTTGTCATTTTCTTTATTCCTGATACGGACTTGCATTCTGGAATCCTGGAATGGAGGACCTAAGAAGAATGCTTGATTATCCAGCCCAGTGGTATTTTTGTTGTTTGTTTTTGATGTCTTGTTTTGTTTCGTTTTACCAGTATTTTCTTTTAAAGAAGCAAAAGGCAAAGGAGTGAAAGAAAGATATAGCCATCTGGATGCAGAGCTCCAAAGACTAGCAAGGAGAGATGAGAAAGCCTTCCTCAGTGACCAGGGCAAAGAAATAGAGGAAAAGAACAGAATGGGAAGGACTAGAGATCTCTTCAAGAAAATTAGAGCTACCAAGGGAACATTTCATGCAAAGATGGGCTCAATGAAGGACAGAAATGGGATGGACCTAACAGAAGCAGAAGATATTAAGATGAGGTCTCAATAATACACAGAAGAACTGTACAAAAAACATTTTCACGAACCCGATAACCAGATGGTGTGATCACTCACCTAGAGCCAGACATCCTGGAATGTGAAGTCAAGTGGGCCTTAGGAAGCATCACTACAAACGAAACCAGAAGAAGAATGATGCTCAAGCTGAAACTCCAGTACTTTGGCCACCTCATGTGAAGAGCTGACTCATTGGAAAAGACTCTGAGGCTGGGAGGGATTGGGGGCAGAAAGAAAGGGAATGACAGAGGATGAGATGGCTGGATGCCTTCACCAACTCAATGGATGTGAGTGTGAGTGAACTCTGGGAGATGGTGATGGACAGGGAGGCCTGGCATGTTGCAATTCATGGGGTCACGAAGAGTTGGACACGACTGAGTGACTGAACTGAACTGAACTGAAACATCTAAAAAGAAACGATTAGATATAACTAAAACAAGTTTTGGCTCTGGTAGATTCAACTTGTTTCACTTACACGATACTTCTCAAGTATTTTCCAATCTAAAAAAAAAAAAAAGAAAAAAGTTATATCCCCAGTTTTCTTTGAACTAGGTTATTGTATAATGATGCAAATAAGTGAACACAATCAACGTATAACAGTAAAACATACTAAAAATTTAGGAAGACAGATCCCAAATATTGGTGATTCTTTCTCTAAATAAGCTCCAATTTTATTTTAGATAGTGTTATAGCCACAGAAATTTGGGAGCTTTTAAGGTCTTTTCTTATTTAAATCTTGAGCACTGATTTTTTTTTTTTTACTTTACAATACTGTATTGGTTTTGCCATACTGATTTTGAATTGTGTTTCAATCCTTTCTACCACTTCAGTTCAGTTCAGTCACTCAGTCATGTCCAGCTCTTTGCGATCCCATGGACTGTAGCACGCCAGGCCTCCCTGTCCATCACCAACTCCCAGAGTTTACTCAAATTCATGACCATTGAGTCAGTGATGCCATCCAACCATCTCATCCTCTGTCATCCCCTTCTCCTCTTGCCTTCAATCTTTCCCAACATCAGGGTCTTTTCCAATAAGTCAGTTCTTTACATCAGGTGGCCAAAGTATTGGAGCTTCAGCTTCATCATCAGTCTTTTCAAAGAATATTCAGGACTGATTTCCTTTAGGATGCACTGGTTGGATCTCCTTGCAGTCCAAGGGACTCTCAAGAGTCTTCTCCAACACTACAGTTCAAAAGCATCAATTCTTTGGAGCTCAGCTTTCTATATAGTCCAACTCTCACATCCATACATGACCACTGGAAAAACCATAGCTTTGACTAGTTGGACCTTTGTTGGCAAAGTAATGTATCTACTTTTTAATACGCTGTCTAGGTTGGTCATAGCTTTCTTCCAAGGAACAAGTGTCTTTTAATTTCATGGCTGCAGTAACCATCTGCAGTGATTTTGGAGCCCAGAAAATAAAGTCTGTCACTGTTTCCACTGCTATATATTCCCTATTGTTTTGAAGCTCACCACTCCTGCAGACTAGTTCTTCTAAAACATCTTTCAAATATTTTGTCTTTCTGAATAAATACCCATAACTTATCAGCCCAGGATTTTCAAGAAGTATAATATTTTGTTTGTTTCCATAAGATTCTTTTAGAACTGCCTTTATAAACTTCAGATCCATTTTTCACAAATGGATATCATTTGTCCAGTTTTTAAATCCTGTTGAGTCTACTCTCTGAATAGTTTTTGAACACTGCTTCTTGGCTTCATCCTTAATGGTATTTCTAAATCCAGGCCTTCATCACTTCTCATCTAGATCAATCAACAAATTGTAGACCTCTCTCTGATTTCAATCTTAACCTCTTCCAAATTATCTAATCCTGAAGTTTTAAAGGGCTTCCCTGAGGGCTCCAACGGTCAAAAAAAAAATTCTGCCTGCAATGCAGAAGACCTGTGTTCAAACCCTGGGTTGGGAAGACCCCCTGGGCACAGCAACCCACTCCAGGATTCTGGCCTGGAGAATTCCACGGACAGAGAAGCTTGGTGGGCTACAGTCCATGGGGTCACAAAGAGTCGGACATGACTGAGCTTAAGCACACAAAGTTTTAAAAAACATTTTCCAAGACAAAAATATTTAATATGATCATTTTCTCCAGTGTCAGGCCAATTTCTTTTTCATCCAATGCCATATTTTACCTTCACGTTCACATCTAGTGCTGTATATACTACAGATTTTGACAAACGACATCTATCCATCAGTATAATATGACACATAGTTCTTTCGCTTCCTTAAAAATCTTCTGTGTTCTACCTGTTCATCTCTCCTCATTGCCAACCCCCAGGCCCTAGCAAACACTGACCTTTTTATTGTCTCCGTAAGTTTTTTCTTTCCTACAATGTTATACAGTTGGAATCATACAGCATGGCACCTTTTCAGATTGGCCTCTTTCACTTAGTAATAAGCATTTAAGGTTCTTCCATGTCTTTTCATGGCCAGGTAGCTCATTTCCTTTTAGCACTGAATGATGTTCCATTGTCTGGAGATACTACAATTTATTTATCTCTTCACCTGCTGAAGGACAGTAGTTGCTTCCAAGTTTTGGCCTCGATGAATAAATGTAAGGCCAGCTTTAACAGAGAAAAAGTTTAAAGATATTTTCATCTTTAAAGGACTCAAACTCTGCTGACTGTCAACTCTTGGCACACTTTGGGGGGGAAATTGTATATTACTATTCCCCTTTTGTTAGTATTTCTTTCTAAAGAGATACCGGAGGCTCACAAAATTCACTTAGCATACATCTTCTTCATAGGACATAAGTAACAGCAGCATAAGCAGCAGCTGCTGCATCTTCATCATCATCTGCTACCTGATATATTTATAGCACATCATCGTCTGCAAGGGCTTTACATACATCAACCACTCAGTCCTCCTTAGAGACATGCGGCACAGAAAATATTTTCCTCAGTAGAAACAGGCGACTTGGGCAAAGTCACATAACTAGTACCTGGTAGATCCAAAGCTAGAATCTACACTCTCCAACTCCCCTGACCCAGTACTTCTTCACTTTCACACACTGTACTGTTTTCTCTCTTCTTTTCTCTGCTTTCAGTACTCCCAAATTCAGAAGTTCAGTGTAGCTATTAAGCATCTGTTTCTTCACTGTCCTTGAATTATTTAAAATTCACCAGGTAAGTCAACCAGGAAAGACCTGATTGAAGAAGTCACAACCTATCTACGAAATCAACCAGGATCTTTGGCATAATTGGTAAAAGAGAAACTCAGTCATCACTACCATCCTTTATTAAAGAACAACAGGATTTTTGCCGGAGGTGGGATGGGTTGTATTCTACAACCCCAAACTGGCAATAAAAAGCTTCAGCAGAAAGAGCTGGCATCAATCTAATAAATAAGGAGAGCCAAGAAAAAGAAAACACATTACTTTCCAACACTCTGTGTGAAAACAGAAGTAGGCACAGTGACATTCATTCAAAAAGTCAACTGTAATATATTTTTAAGTTTCAATTAGCAGAAGATTCGGAGAAGGCAATGGCACCCCACTCCAGTACTCTTGCCTGGAAAATCCCATGGGTGGAGGAACCTGGTGGGCTGCAGTCCATGGGGTCACTAAAATTCAAACATGACTAAGCAACTTCACTTTCACTTTTCACTTTCATGCATTGGAGAAGGAAATGGCAACCCACTCCAGTGTTCTTGCCTGGAGAATCCCAGGGATGAGGGAGCCTGGTGGGCTGCCGTTTATGGGGCCACAGAGAGTTGGACACGAGTGAAGTGACTTAGCAGCAGTAGCAGCAGCAGCAGATTTCTGAAAATCTGAAATTTCCACAAGTTGATTTTTCTCTGCAATCTGTTTGAGGGTTTATTTGATTTTGTTGATATGTTTTCACAGATCTTAAGTTCCTACCTAAAAGAATTGTAGTTATCATGCTTCGCCATAGCCAAGAGCAAGCAGTGGGAAAACGGTATAGCTATCCACCGTACAACCTTTAAACGTTTGCACTGGGCTGACAATAAAAAATAATAATAATCCCAATGCAACTTTCAGTTATGGATATTAGGAACAGCATGTAAAGTCAGGGAGGCAGCAGTGAATCTAAACCAGCCAAAGACCAGAAGCAGGAACTCTCTGGCTCCAGCAGGTTAGGAATAATGCAGATAAATCACAGAGCAAGCAAGGGGAACAGAATGCATTTTAGGCTTGGCTCGGAGGAAAAGACATATGAGACACACTCAGGGAAACTAAATTTATACAGTCTAGAGAATGAGCTTCGAGGAGGGAACCTGATCATAATCTATAAATACCACCAAGGTAACACCATAAATAATTAAGGAAGAGAACTGTTGGTCCTCTCTGAAGGAGGTCTACAGATGACATTTTAGATTTACACCTCCCTTCCTTTCTTCTTGGCATCAAAACATGTTTGTTTGAGTCCCCTGCTCTTGCCTGGGGTATCCTGAGCCAGAGCACTAGACGGGCGAGCGCCTGGAGCCAGCCTGCCCCGCCTGTGAAGCAGGCAAGCTCTCCCTCTAGGCAGCCAGACCTGCCCCCAGATCAGCAACTGCAGGAGCAGAAGGATAGGACCTCTCTCAGCACACCCTTCTGCCATTCCAGGAAGTCAGAGCATCAACCCCTTCTAAACTCAGAGAACAGGGCCACAAGCGCTATCTGTTTCATTATTTCCTGCCTGCACTGGGTCTCTGGTGCGGTGCACGGCTGTTTCTCTAGCTGGGCCAGCAGGAGCTGCCCTTCGCTGCAGCGCACGGCCTTCTCATGGGATGGCTTCTCTCGCTGCAGAGCGCAGGCTCTAGCACGCTCCAGCAACTGCAGCATGTGGGCTCAGTAGTCACAGCCCTCCGGCTTAGTCGCTCTGCGGCATGTGTGACCTTAATTCCCAAACCAAGGGTCGAACCCATGTCCCTTGCACTGGCCAGCAGATTTTTAACCACTGCACTTATCAGGAAGTCCCTATATGCATTTTAAATACTTACTGTTGTATCTATTTGCTCAGTTGTGTGTTTACCAGGTGCTAGGACAATGCTCTCAACCCGAATGAATGCAAATCACTCGGGGGTTTCCTTTAAATAATGTTCTGATTTAGTAGGTCTCAGGTGAGATTCCGGGCTCCCCTTGTGGCTCAGCTGGTAAAGAATCCTTCTGCAAAGAGGGAGACCTGGGTTCAATCCCTGGGTTGGGAAGACCCTCTGGAGAGGGGAAAGGCTACCCAGTCCAGTATTCTGGCCTGGAGAATTCCACGGACTGTAGAGTCCATGGAGTCGCAAAGAGTCAGACACAACTGAGCGACTTTCACTTTCAGATGAGATTCTGCGTTTCTAACATTCTTACAGGTAACACTGATGCTGCTAGCCCACAAACCACACTTCGGGTAGCAAGAGGTTAAGATCTTAGAGTCCTTTGGTATAGACAGATGCAGAAGTAATTAATTAACATGCCATAGGAACCTAATCCAGCTTGAGAGACAAAGGAAAAACAAGCTTCCTGAAGAGGACAATCCTTAAAACTGAGTCTCAAAGATACTAGTGCAATTAAATATCAGGAAAGAGCACCCAGGAAATACTCACAATCCTTTCATTCCCAGATAATTACCATGGATAATTGGAAGATCAGGAGGAGTCTATTAGCTGCTGATTCTCTTGGGTTGGGCTCTAAGATTTTACGGTGTTTGAACCTAAGACAGTGCAGAGTATAAAGAGTACAGGCTTTTGAGTCAAACAGCCTCTCTGAATTTCAGTTTCCCAATATAAAAGAAGTATAATAAAACCTGCCTCCGGGTTTTGGAAGAGATGACAAATGCGGTTCTTAACAAATGTTAAAACTCTTTTCCTCTTTCACTGACACCTAAAATAAACTGCATTACCAAAGTCACTATAAATGCTTCCCCCACCCCATTCTACTGTTTCCATTCCTGACTACTCTAAATGTGCTTATGTCTAAGGAAAATCACATTGAATTTACGAATTTTGCTCCTTTTTTTTAAGCATGTTAAATGTATTATCCCACTTGCTCACTCAGCATTTTAAAAAATAATTGCTCATGAATCTATCCTTTAACAGAAATAAAGATAATGGCAATTGTACACCTGGGTTTTTCAAGGCAGATCTGATTTCAAATATTCTGCCCACTCATCAGACAATTGTCTCCAATATCTGGCTTCAGAATACAGTCACCGGAGATATAAAACAGAATATTTTGAATGACTGCTACACTCCTAGGAAATGTTTCATTCAATTTTTCACTCAGTAAGCTCAATGTGATAAATACCTATTTTTATATGCCTACATGTGAGACTCTCTGGGACAAGCCTACATGGTTATTAAATTATCCCTGCCCTCCAGTCGTTCATACCCTCATGGGTAATTGTGTGCATGCAGGGCAGGGACTGGCAGGAGGTGGGAGAAGGTCTATCTGATATTTGCACACCCAAGTGTAGTCTAGTATTGGTGCCAAGTCATTTGTTTGTTTTAATGCATATCTTCTTCACCTCTTTGGCCCATAAAAGAAACGACTGATATAATAGATGCCTAAATGCCAAAGTAATTTCTAATATTATATATTTGTGCCCAATGGTTCGTTTGAATTTAACGTCTGTAGCTCAAAGGCTGAGCCTTCCTAAAATAGACAAAAATGGCATGAAGGGTTACCCAGTATTGATAGGGTTCACTCTCTGAACTCTCTTGACAAAACATAGAATTCACCCCCCAGAGAACATAAAAAAAAATACTCATGACTGGCAAGCCCCTAAGGAATGTTTAATCACAATAAACTAGAATTCAAGTGGGAGTGGATTTGGAAAATACAGCGTTCTTATCCCTGTTCTATCATGAAGAATAGGATTGAACCCTATTAAATCATTTTTACGAAAGAAATTTGATGGCAAGAAAGAAAAAATCTACAAATGAGCGACGTGTCAACTATAACAATTATGATGATGAATGATTTGTTGAGCAATATATCACACAGAGATTTTTGCTCTCTGTGAGCACTATAATGTGATGATTTTACCTCCTGCCCCTTGAAATACAGTTCTTACAGCAGAAGCCACTGCTGCTTTTCTCTCTACACTTGAAAAGAATTAAAAGAAGAGAGAATAATTATGAGAAGTCACTCGGAGGACTCTCAACAAACATAAAATTATAGCCATTCCACTAACTGCAGAAAATCAAAGGTTGATTTTAACCCCCAAATAGCTGGACCATAAAACATTACTTGCTTCCATGCAGTATCATTTAAATTTGAATCGTACAGTGTAATAATGCTTTAAAACAAACAAACAAAAAAAACTATTTCTTAAGTAACAAAATTTCCGATAGAAAGTCTATCCACACCTAGGAAAACAATGTACATAAGGTGACACTTCCCTGATGGCTCAGTGGGTAAAAAATCTGCCTACAATGCAGGAGACACAGCGGACTAAGCTTCGACTCCTAGGTCAGGAAGATCTGGAGAAAGAAATGGCAACTCCAGTATTCTTGCCTGGAAAATCCTGTGGACAGAGGAGCTTTGTGGGTCCAAAGGGTCACAGAGTTAGACCCAGCTAATGACTAAGCACAGCAAGGTAACACTTCATCTCAATTCCAAACCCAAATCACTAACTCACTCTGGCGGTGTTGATATTTTTGTCCCGATCTCCATCTTTAGAAGTGTGTTTCTATCCCAGCCTACATAGGCAAGAAGATCAAACAAGATTTACTAATGGCACAGACATGCATTACTAACCTAATATACACCTAATACTGAGGTTTGTGAATTCACACCTACTGGGCCCTTTCAGCCCATGTTCATCCACTTTCAATGCATAGAAAAAGAAACCTCCAGTAGTGCAGAGCTATCATCTTAATCCCATTACTGTCACAAATTCTTCACAATATCTCCCCAAACACCGTCTTTTCTAAAACTAGACTTCAGTTATCTTCACCTGGATTACCACTCTCTCCAATGTCAAATTTCTAATTTTTAACATCTCTGTATTCGTACAACCTAACCTTCAAATCTGCTAAAAGCAGTTTCCTTTACAGTTTTTATTCTGGCTTTAGATCTCATACTAAGACATGCATACATATTGGTAAATACTCAGAAACAACCTTACTTTCTGATTTAATTTTTATTAGTTTCTCCACCATTTGAACAATCCATCAGTCCTCACTGGGCATTGCCAAAGTGTCTGACCCTGAATTAGAAGCTAGAGAAGAGATGAAAAGGTAATGAGCATCTTCCCCATCACTAGAGACATTTAATCAAGCACCTAACAACAGCTAGTTGGAGATTTAATTTCCTTCGCACTTTCATATGTTCTTACTTACTTTGATCATTCCAGGAAAAGTAGTCATCTTCTTCTAAATCAAACTACTCCTCACAGACAGTAATATCAGTGAATGAGAAGAACAGGGCAAAGTGTTAAAAGCTGAACAGTCTAGTGCTTCTCAAATGTTAATGCCCATGTAAGTTACCTGGAAGTCTTGCTTAGATGTAGATTCTGACTCAGTACATCTAGACTGGGCCTGAGATACATGTTTCTAACAAGCTCCCAGATGATGCCTGACGCTGATGCTGCTAAGCACTGAGAGCAAGGGCTACACGGGGCAGTCTCTGAGCAGCGCCACGTCTGTCTCCCAGCCTCACTCTAGACCAGCGGGGCCCAGCCTTTTTGGCACCAGGGACAGGTTTCATGGGAGACATTTTTCCATACTCCAGGGTAGCAGGAAGGGATGGTCTGGGGATGATTCAAGTGCATTTATTGTGCACTTTATTTCTATTGTTATTACTTCAGCTCCACCTCAGGCCATCAGGAGGATGGTCCCTAGAGGCTGGGGAGCCCTGCTCTAGACCAGCGCCTGGCCTGCTGCCTAGCATGTAGTAAATGCTCAGTAGTTCCCACTGTAATAAAGAATTATGAATAGTTGTGAAAGAGATAAAGAAGAAAATATCGAAAGGACTGCATTCATCTCAATCCAATTTTTCTCTTGTATACAGTCAGTCAAATCATTTTTAAACCCAGGGTCACATCCTGGCCACCAAACGGGTCTATATTTGACCCAATGTCCCTAGCCTTCTGCTTTTCCCTGCACACCTTCCCCTCACACTGGGCCACTTTCCCACACTTCAGTACATAAATGCATGCCCATCCTTTCGAGTTCCCCATAAACTGTTCCTCTTTACAGCAGCATGAATCTAGAGGTACCAAGCTCTTCAGCTCAAGATCCACGCTTCCACAAAGTTCTGCCCAGCTTCCCCAGCCACCTTCCGGAAGTCTGCACCTCATAGTTCTTTTTGGACGTTGTTAGTAAAGCCAAATAACACACCAACACCTCCAAACTATACATAAAGACAAGGATGTGCTGTGGTATGGTGACCAGAGCATGGGTTTTGAGACCAAAGTGTTAGCTGCTCAGTCATGTCCGACTCTTTGCTACCCTATGGACTGTGGTCCACCGGGCTCCTCTGTTCATGGAATTCTGGAATACTGGAGTGTGTAGCCATTTCATTCTCCAGGAGATCTTCTTGACCCGGGGATCGAACCAGGGTCTCCTACACTGCAGGCAGATTCTTTACCATCTGAGCCACCAGGGAAGCCTCTTGAAGACCGAAGCCTTTGTTTAAATCCTAGCCTGGGTCTAAATGTTGGCTCCATCGCTGTTATATCTGTGGCTTTGGCCAAGTCCTCTGGCTTTGGGGAGCCCACAGTTCCACATTTAAAGGGGGAAATGATGCCTAATACCATGTTTCCATGTTTGTAAAGATGGAAGCAGATGTGAACTGCTTATCCGAGTGTCTGGCACCAGTAGGTACCTAAAGCTTACTACTGTGACCATCATCTCCAAGGGTTTTATCAGTATATAGTCTCTGGTTCTCAAAAGGTAGTTCTCAGAGGCAGCAGCAAAATCATCCAAGAACTCGTTAGAAATGCAAGTTCTCAGGACTCACCCGTGCATCACCCAGGAATTGGTTTTAACAAGTCCTCCTGATGAATCCGGTGCTCTGTGAGTTTGAGAAGCACTGTTCTAAAGAGTAATGAAACTGGGTGGAAAGCAACAGTGCTAGCTTAAGGCACAGAGGAGATACTAAATGGTTCCTACCATTTCTAACCTTTGCCTGGAAAGTGCTTTCAATTCTGCACCCCAACACTAACACGTACTGCCCCAGTGTGTTGAATTACCTAGTCATTTCAGTAACGGTGCTGCCTAATTGCCAACCACGAGTGCCCCAAACTGCTGCTCACAAACTATTTAATTGCTTATCCAATTGCTTACCTGCTGCAGAAGCAGGACCACAAGCTCGCCGCCACCTGGGGAAACAGCACTGGCGACTGAGCGCCCCACTACGGCCCTCTACAGCCAGCCAGGCTTCTCTGCCCGTGGGATTTTCTCAGCAAGAATACTGGAGTGGGTTGTCATTTCCTATTCCAGGGGATCTTCCCAACCCAGAGATTGAACTCACATCTCTTATGTCTCCTGTATCAGCAGGCAGGCTCTTTACCACTAGTACCATCTGGGAAGCAGATGTGTATAAGAGACAGACTCCCACGACCATCTGCATGCAGGATTCTGAACTGCTGTGACTTTTTAAAGCGTTGATGTTGGTTGCCTATTTCTCTGTGCTTTTATTTTTTGAGAATTGAGGGCGGGGATGAGGGAGAGGTGCTTTTGTTTCCTTAACTGCAGAACAGTCAAACTTTTCCATAAAAAACTGTGTATTGCTCAAGGCCAGACCGTTAAGCAGCTAGGGCATTGTGGGCACTGCCTGTTACTGATTTTATTTCCTTTTCACTGCACTTGCAAGTAAGTCATTTATCTTTAAGTTAGCAGGCAAGAAATGGGAAATAAAAGAAATATGCTTTATTTCAAGTGAGGGAAGTGGGCACCGCCCACACTGAGTTCATTTTCATTACACTGCGCTGACAATGAGCCCATTCAGCTTTGTTGGAATCCCACTTTCATCTCTCTGCTTCCCTTATGTTTCTCTTGGTTTCCCCTGTGGTACCAGTGTTCTTAAATTTTAAAGATAAAAACCCGGTAAAATCCAAGGTAAGCGATTCCTTTGGGTACCAAGCCTCTACTGCACTTGCAAGTAAGTCATTTATCTTTAAGTTAGCAGGCAAGAAATGGGAAATAAAAGAAATATGCTTTATTTCAAGTGAGGGAAGTGGGCACCGCCCACACTGAGTTCATTTTCATTACACTGCGCTGACAATGACCCCATTCAGCTTTGTTGGAATCCCACTTTCATCTCTCTGCTTCCCTTATGTTTCTCTTGGTTTCCCCTGTGGTACCAGTGTTCTTAAATTTTAAAGATAAAAACCCGGTAAAATCCAAGGTAAGTGATTCCTTTGGGTACCAAGCCTCAAGATACTCTCTGAAGGAGCTAGTGTGGGGGAAATAAGCCAGAGAAGAGCTTTTTTTTTGACCACTGAAAGGGGATAAAGAAAAATCCAAGAAAATATTCGACTTCCACCACGTATTCTGGAGAAGGAAATGGCAACCTACTCCAGTAACCTTGCCTGGAAAATCCCATGGACAGAGAAGCCTGGTAGGCTACAGTCCATGGGGTCGCAGAGCTGGAAACAGCTGAACGACATCACTTTCACTTTTCACCACATAATCTTCTTTAAAATGGAGATTCGTGAGTCTGCCATCTATCAATGCAACCTGTAATATAATAATGAAACAAAATTGGAATAAGCCAGAAACATCCTCGAAAACCAAAGATGTTCATGTTCCTTAATAATTCCATTTGCTTGCTTTTAAAACATGGGACAACAGTCGCCTCAAAGACTCAATAGGAAAAGGTCCTGCATTACCAGCATGGAGGGGAAAGCATGGGTTCAGTGCGCTTACTATACTATAGCAGTTCTCTGACTTCCTATTTGTGTGTGTGCATTCTCAGTCATGACCGACACTTTGCGGCCCCATGGACTACAGCCAGCCAGGCTTCTCTGCCCGTGGGATTTTCTCAGCAAGAATACTGGAGTGGGTTGTCATTTCCTATTCCAGGGGATCTTCCCAACCCAGAGATTGAACTCACATCTCTTATGTCTCCTGTATCAGCAGGCAGGCTCTTTACCACTAGTACCATCTGGGAAGCCTCTGATTCCTTATGGTCGGCAGTAGATATACCTAATTGACATCTCCAAATGAAATCAGATTTTCCTATAGTCTATATCTTGCTTTAAAATTGCTGAGTTTGTTGTCCATTATTTGAACGTTTAAGGATTGGTTTATCTGAAGTGGATGCGTTCCACCAACACTTTAATATCCAAAAACAAGAATACACCTTTAAAGCTTCCATAATGCCCTCTGTTTGGTTTATTACAGTAGACAATACATGATAAACACTGGTTTTCTTATCTGTCCCTAATCAGGTGATGGTGAACTGGGAAGCAACCTCTATAACCAGATCTAGCAAAAGTTAAGAATATGCCAAATTCTCTGCAAGTATGTTTGTAGTGAAAGGAATGAATAAAAACTTTATAAAACTTTGAAACTGTTTCTTATATATTTATACAGACCTGTTTTCAATGACATCAGAGAAAGGAGACCAGATTAAAATGGGGATACCAGAAAGATGGGGCTTCCCAGATGGTGCTAGTAATACCGAATCTGCCAAGGCAGGTAACATAACAGACGAGGGTTTGATCCCTGGTTTAGGAAGATCCCCTAGAGAAGGGCATGGCAACCCACTTCAGTGTTCTTGCCTGGAGAATCCAAAGGACAGAGGAGCCTGGTAGGCTACAGTCCATATAGTCGCAAAGAGTCAGACATGACTGAAGCAACTTAGCACACAAGCACCAGAAGAATAAAGTCGTTATACAAAAGCTTATGTGACTTGGCTGTTAAAATAAACTAGATATTATAGTATAAGCTAAAACAAATAGTAAATTATTTACTCAAATAGGATTATGCCAATTAGGAAAATCCCTTGGAATCATGCCCCAGAAACTAACAGTATGACGTGACAAAGAAAGTTAGCAGCAAAGAAACCTTTCCTCACTGAAAAATTATTTCACTTCACACAAAGTTAAATCTTGTCATTTAAAACTATTTCAGCAGAAATTTTTGCAGCTCAGTTCATTTATGCTACATGTGTACTATAGCTTCTCTCTAAAATATAACTAGGTGGAAATATTCTGAAATCTCAGAAAAATACCTGCACGCTCCCCATCCAAGGGCCCCCAAACCATAAAAACACAAGTCACTTCTCTGTTTTATTTACCTAAAACTATGATGAAGTAAATCATCAATAATTCAAGGGTAAGTGTAAGAATATCTATCTTTTGGCCTATGCACAAGCTTTTAAAAGGAAAACCAATAGACGATGTGAATGCTGTTTATGAGAAGAAGGCCATCAAACTTAAATCTGAACTCTTAAATTGTAGTAAGGTGCAACCTACTACAAAACGTAAATTCCAAGTTGGGCGATTACTTATAACGTGTCTGTGACACTCAGCTTCTGTCTTAACCATCCCCGAGCACCTCACCCACACTTTCAGCGTCAGCCTTTGTGGAATTTGATCTTACTGCGTGTCAGTGCACAGCAAAATGGAAGTATGCCAAGCCAGTAGCAAACTCGGAATGTAGTTTGGTGGGCCTCAGATTTAAATACTGGCTTCAGTTGATATAATTCGTAACTTGACATTGTTTAAACCCGGTGAGCCAAGTTTTTCTCTCTGATACCCCCAGCCCTATCCAACGCATGCCAGTATGCAAAAACCAGAGTGACTGGTATTGATTAGGTCAAAGCCAAGCAAGGACAATTACTGAACCTGGGCTGCGTGCCCCGTATATACCCCTAGTGAGAAAATTGAGGAACAAATGCTGTTAAGTGAGACAAGTGACGAAAAGAAGTCTTAGCAGAACAAATTCCCAAAACAACCTTCTGAAAGTCAAAGCCAATTCTTTTATATTTCCAGTCTGATACGTAATCAAATAGCTTGGGTGTTAATTTTATGTTACATCTTTTTCTCTTTTAAAATTAATCCCATAAAAGAGGACAACTGCTAAGAGCTAGTTTCATCTGAGATTTAAGGAGCCTCAAACAACAACAGCAAAGAAAAAAAAATTGTTCAAGTCTGTAAGCAGAAAAAAAATTAAAAATAAATCATCTGTAAAATGATATAGAAAATCTCTTAATTGTGGTCTCAGAGCAGTTTCCTCTATCGACAATATCACTATGAATGCTGTGTTGAATTATGAAAAGAAATCTCTGTGGTCAGTTTTGTGATTCAATGTTTTCTACTAAATGGTCCGTTAAAATGTAATGATTACCCAAATACAAATAGTATTAGACCATTATGAACCTAACCTAAGTATTTTCATCAGGAAGAAGATTTAATGACGTGAGAAAGAACATTCACTCATTCGTTGGTTTGTTCACTCATTTTCCCACCCAATTCTCATTAATTTAGGAAACCTACATCAGACTCCCACGACTGCCCAACTCTCAGTTCTCACCTCATGCGGCATTTTCTCTGTATTAATCCTAATATTAATTAAGGGGATAGAAGGAAAGGATGGGGAACCCCAGGTGGTACTAGTAGTAAAGAACCTGCCTGCCTGCCATCCAGGAGACAAGAGATGCAGGTTCAATCCCTGAGATGGGAAGATCCCGTGGAGAAGGAAATGGCAGTCCACTCTAATATTCTTGCCTGGAAAATTGCTTGGACAAGGGAGCCTGGCAGGCTACAGACCAAAAGGTCACAAAGAGTTGGACACAACTGAAGCAACTTAGCACATATGCTTGCAAGGAAAGGATTCCCCACTCAGATTTCATTCTCACTAATTAGAGTCCCTGCTCCATGTCTCCAACCTCTGTGCCTTTCTCATTAGACAGGTCAGCTCAGGTCATTTTCTGAAATAATCCTCAGCTTGTTAAAAAAAAAAAAATGAGTAAGGTAAAAGTCTTCACAAAGAGTCATCTACCAAATCAAAATCTATTAATAATTGAGCTTATTTTTTTCCTCTAGTATGTAAATGTATGCTCAAGGAATAAAGCTTAGAGTCATAAAATCAAAGTACTTTAGAGCTTATCAAGGTGGATATAGAGCTAGAGATATGTGTAATCTAACTCAGGAATTCATCATTAAAGTCAAAGTGAGAAAAGTAAGGGCAATGTGTCAAATTTTCACAAAGCTTAATTTGTTCAATGTAAAAAAAAATTATCTGTTATTCTGAGAATGCAGTTCCCACTTGTTGGGTTAAAATATACTTTTTGATGAGATGATGCCAGTAATGATGGTGGCTTGCTAGAAGAGCTCCTTGAGCTTACTCTGAGATTAAAAATTAAGAAATTACTGTTGGTCCACAATATTTGTTTCTTCATTTTTCTGATGTGTGAATTCAAACTGAAATTTCATTTAATACAAACATTATGTATTAAATACATGAATAAATAAAGCTTGGGGAGATAAAGAAACCAGAACATAGTGGTATAAAGTGTCAGGGTGGACACAGGATAGTGTGTTGACAAGTCAGTGCCCTTTGTTTTTGACCTGTAGAGGTGTCCCTTAAAAATAATAATAACAAAAACACTATCTTCCTCATAACACAGAACTACTGGTGGTTAAGAAGAAAGCAAAAACGCCTCCAAATGTTCTAGCTGTTCTAATTGTCTCAGTCAGATCAGTCCCTCAGTCGTGTCCAACTCCCTGTGACCCCATGGACTGCAGCACGCCAGGCTTCCCTGTCCACTGTTTCCTGGAGTTTGCTCAAACTCATGTCCATCGAGGTGGTGATGACATCCAACCATCTCATCCTCTGTTGTCCCCTTCTCCTCCCACCTTCAATCCTTCCCAGCATCAGGATTTTTTCCATTAAGTCAGTTCTGTGCATCAGGTGGAAAGTATTGGAGTTTCAGATTCAGCATCGGTCCTTACAATGAATATTCAGGACTGATTTCCTTTAGGATGGACTGGTTAGATCTCCTTGCAGTCCAAGGGACTCTCAAGAGTCTTCTCCAACACCACAGTTCAAAAGTATCAATTCTTCAGCGCTCAGCTTTCCTCACAGTCCCAACTCTCACATCCATACATGACAACTGGAAAAACCATAGCTTTGACTAGACAAACCTTTGTCAGCAAAGTAATGTCTCTGCCTTTTAATATGCTATTTAGGTTGGTCATACCTTTTCTTCCAAGGACCAAACATCTTTTAATTTCATGGCTGCAGTCACTATCTGCAGTGATTTTGGAGCCCAAGTAAATAAAGTCTGTCACTGTTTCCATTGTTTTCCCATCTATTTGCCATGAAATGATGGGACTGGATGCCATGATCTTAGTTTTTTGAATACTGAGTTTTAAGCCAGCTTTTTCACTCTCCTCTTTCACTTTCATCAAGAGGTTCTTTAATTGTCAGTGCTTGTTAATAATGTCAGCTACTTGGAAAACTGGATTGAGAATTGTTTTAAGTGGTCTACAAGAAAAAAACTCCCTCTCACAAACAAATTAGCAAGTTACTTGATTGAATACACTATATCAAATGCTTGATTTATATTTCCATAAACCAAGAATCAAATTTTGTATAGAAGTAAAGTGAGTTGCACAATAGGTAGTTGAAGCAAAAAGTCCCAAATCTATTATTTAAGAAAGAATTGGCTGCTTGTGCTGTCAATTTCACTAAATAATTCCTCATTTTACAGTAATTAAACTCATCTTTACAATAAAAAGTTTTCACTGTGGTGCTTCACATGTAGACTTGGTTTCATTATCATTGGTTAAAATCTTTTGAAAAGCTGAAAATAGAGATCTACAGGTACAGGAAATGATAAAATACAAGTAAAATACTTTTGATAAAAGGACATTTTGTATTTTTTTTCCTAGCATTTTGTTGCTAGGGGAAAAATCCTTTACTTTGTTGTTTTTGTTATTGTTATATTTGCATAGCTTCCTTGCTCCTAAAGCATCAAATTCTGATAACAACAAAATCACCATTATAGTTTTCCTTTACAAAATGCTGTTTGGTAAACAAAAATGTTCATCTGTTTTACTAGGTTTTCTCTCTCTGGGTTTTTCCTTTTGGGGATTTAAATAAACATGTAAAACTATGTACATAAATCTCTGAAGATGAAATATAAATCTCTTTAGTTTTCAGTTCCTTGAAGTACAGAAAAAATTGCTAATAGGAGAATGGTGTCTACATGAAAATAAAACTGTGGAGTGTGCAGGTTTAAATTGAAGAAAATAGGATTTAATTTAGAATTAAGCCTTTTTTAAAATAACAGTGTTAAGTCTACATAACCAATAACAAGGGTTTTTCCAGATTAAAAATATGGAGCAAATGGCTATGGGCAAAGTTCTATGCCAAAAGAATTCTGTTGAGTTTTGTTTTGTTTTTCTCTTTTAATTCATATTTCATTTTGTTTCAAACAATTTGCTGCTTTCTTGTGCTATCCCTGAGAGGAATAGCTTAGCTCAGGAGCTCGCAACTGATGATCACCACCTTTAGAAGCTCAGTTTATTGTACATTTACCATTATTATACCCCATGTCTTCTAAAATGTCAACTCAAACCCAGGGTCTAGAAGGATGTTGATGACAGAAAGATGAAAAAATATCACTTAAATAGCATGACCCATTAAGAATTTTTGTAAAATAATACTGAAGATCATGTAAGAAAGAGGCCTCCTTCAAATACAAAAATCTCAGAGATGTAAATAAAGTTATAAATGAGACTCACGGGGCAAAAGTGTACTCTTTCAGGAGGAAGTTATCCTCCATATAAAATTGTTGTTTATGCACCTCTACCCATGATAACAGGAAACAGATAACATTTGCTCAAAAAAAAGTATATCCTCCCCATCACCAGCACCCCTACTTTATTCATGAGGCCTTTGCCACATCCATGGAGGCAGAACATAAAATCAAGACCTGTCATATCAAGGAGATGCAGGTTCTAGTCCTGGCTTTGACATATTTACATACATTTGTTGTTGCTTTGCAGTCGAGACTGTTTGTGACCCTATGGACTGTAGCATGCCAGGCTTCACTATCTCCCAGAGTTTGCTCAAACTCAAGTCCATTGAGTCGGTGATGCCATCCAACCATCTCATCCTCAGTCACCCCCTTCTCCTCCTGCCTTCTATCTTTCCCAGCATCTGGGTCTTTTCCAATGAGTCAGTTCTTCACATCAGGTGACCAAAGTACTGGAGCTTCATCTTCAGCATCAGTCCTTCCAATGAATATTCAGGGTTGATTTCCTTTAGGGTTAACTGGTTTGATCTCCCTGCAGTCCAATGAACTCTCAAGATTGTCTTCTCCAGCACAGTTCAAAAACATCAGTTCTTTGACCCTCCACCTTCTTATTTACATAAATAACTATTGTTTAACATGCAGATTATACCATCTTAATGGCAGAAAGTGAAGAGGAACTAAAGAGCCTCTTGATGAGAGTGAAAGAGGAAAAAGAAAAGGCCGACTTAAAATTCAATAAAAAAAAAAAAAAAACAAGATCATGGCATCCTGTCCTATCATTTCATGGCAAATAGAAGGGGAAAAACTGGAAGCAATGACATATTTCCTCTTCTTGGGCTCTAAAATCACTGCGGATGGTGACTGCTGTCATGAAATTAGAAGACAGTTGCTTCCTAGCAGGAAAGCTATGACAAACTTGGACAGTGTAGTAAAAAGCAAATACATCACTCTGTCAACAAAGGCCCTTCTGGCCAAGGCTCCGGTCTTCCCAGTAGTCATGCACGGATTTGAGGCCTGCAGCATAAAGAAGGATGAGCACTGAAGGACTGATGCTTTTGAACTGTGGTGCTGGAGAAGACTCTTGAGAGTCCCTTGGACTGCAAGGAGATCCAACCAGTGAGTCTTAAAGGAAATCAGCCGTGAATACTCATTAGAAAGAGTGATGCTGAAACTCCAATACTATTTGAAAAGACCACAGTGTGGGGAAAGAGCATGGGGAGAAGAGAAGGGGGCAGTGGAGGATGAGATCGTTGGATGGCATCATCTATTCAGTGGACAGGAACTTGGGCAAACTCTGGGAGATGGTGAGGGACAGGGAAGCCTGGCATGCTTCAGTCTGTGGGGTTGCAAAGAGTCACAGGACTTTATGACTGAACAAAAACAACAACTGTCGCTTAGCCCCTCTGAGCCTCAGATGTCTCTCGGTTTCTTGTTGATTTTAAATTGACGTTAACAAATAGAAAGTGTCCGGTGGGTATTCATTAAACACAAATCATTTTGATTGCTCCAGGTTCACTTTTGTTAGACAGTTTGGTTCCAAAGAAGAGAGGTTACTGTAAAGATAAACATGCACAGGAAGTGCTGAAAAAACTGGCAGCAGGAAGGGCAAGAACTGCATATATGTTGATCTCAGAAAGCACAAAACTATGTGGTAGAGCTGAACTTGGGGATTTTCAATGAATATTCTTCCATCACTGTGACTCAGTGATTCTGCATCCAGTTCTCTTTCTGTCCTCTTAATGAACCAGATTCCTTCTCATACCCATTTTCTCTCTCTTCTTCTCCCCACCCACACCCCTCCCTATTTCTATTCATATGCCGACCCTTATCCTTTCTCTATTTCCATCCCTCTTCTCTTTATACCTTCATCGTCTGAGAGATCCACCAAGACCAATCCAGCTTCTTTCTACATCAGAACTTTCAGCCCCAGCTCCCACAGCTGCTTCCTTTAATTACTATTACTTGGTTCAGTTTTGCTAAGGGGAAATCTGATTGGCCCAGTTCATCTTTGTGCATCAACACATACCCGCTGAATTGGCACCCTTTGGGTAAGGTGTCCTCAAATAATTCAATCATCTGTGGAATTAGGGTGGAAGGGAGAGCCAAGAGCACCTGGAACAAACGTTTGCAAAAGAACAGCCCTTTGAAGGATGTGACCTTGTAAGTGGAGCTGTGAGGACAAATCCCAAGAACAGAAGCAAGTAGAGCATTGTCCTTTTCTAGAAAACTCATACAGAATTGACTACCAAGGGTTCCACATCTTATTTTGTTAGAACACATTCTGAGGGACAGCACAAAGTGGAGACAAGGGTTAAATGAAATCAATTTATTGTAGCTGTTGCTTACTCACTAAGTCATGTCCCATGCCATGCAACCCCATGGATTGTAGCCCACCCGGCTCCTCTGTCCTTGGGACTTCCCAGGTAAGAATACTGCAGTGGGTTGCCATTTCTTCCTCCAGGGGAATCTTCCCAACCCAGAGATCAAACCCTGGTCCTTTGCACAACAGTCAGATTATTTACCACTGAACCACTAGGGAAGCCAAACAATCTATTGAGTTACCCCAAACTGATTGTGACCTTCTTAATTATAGGTACTATACTTTATAGACACACATCTTTGTAATCTTCCTCTTTCCTCTATCCTGAAGATCATGGATAATCATCTAAGTGCTAAAGTAATACTTTCATAGACATATATTTTCAAAATTGGAAAGAACTTTGGAAACTTGCACTCTTCTCATTTTTTCAGAGATGAGAAAGTAGAGTTCAAGAAAGGAAACTAGTTTGTCTAAGATTACTCAACTAATCAGTAACAAGGCTAAAACAAGAACCCAGGCAGGCTAAGGTCCTACTCACAGTTCATACACCCCATATATCTATTGCCGATATGATATGTACACATGGATATCTCAAATGTTAAAAATACATTTACAATTTATAGAGCTATTACTGAAATTTTAGGATGCTTCTTTCAACACTAAAGTAGGAACTATAAGTATTTATATGTATTGAAAATAGTCAACAATTTGTGTTTTCATACACAGTCATTCTCATTATTCATAGTAGTTTATGTTCTGGAAAGTTCCTGAAAACATTGAATTAATGGATACTGACCCATCAAGTCTATGCCCCAACCAGTAATGCTGAAGAAGTTGAACGGTTCTATGAAGACCTACAAGACCTTTTAGAACTAACACCCAAAAAAGATGTCCTTTTCATTATAGGGGACTTGGAAAGTGAAAGTAGAAAGTCAAGAAACACCTGAAGTAACAGGCAAATTTGCCTTGGAATAAGGAATGAAGCAGGGCAAAGGTTAATAAAGTTTTGCCAGGAGAACACACTGGTCATAGCAAACACTCTCTTCCAACAACACAAGAGAAGACTCTACACATGGACATCACCAGATGGTCAACACCGAAATCAGATTGATTATATTCTTTGCAGCCAAAGATGGAGAAGCTCTATACAGTCAGCAAAAACAAGACCAGGAGCTGACTGTGGCTCTGATCATGAACTCCTTATTGCCAAATTCAGACTTAAATGGAAGAAGATAGGGAAAACCACCAGACCATTCAGGTATGACCTAAATTAAATCCCTTATGATTATACAGTGGAAGTAAGAAATAGAT
>SJYC01039646.1:0-21059 GCA_006408675.1 Madoqua kirkii | reverse complement strand
TTGAGAAATCTGTATGCAGGTCAGGAAGCAGAAGTTAGAACTGGACATGGAAAAACAGACTGGTTCCAAATAGGAAAAGGAGTACTTCAAAGCTGTATACTGTCACCCTGCTTATTTAACTTATATGCAGAGTACATCATCAGAAATGCTGGGCTGGAAGAAGCACAAGCTGGAATCAAGATTGCCGGGAGAAATATCAGTAACCTCAGATATGCAGATGACACCACCCTTATGGCAGAAAGTGAAGAGGAGCTAAAAAGCCTCTTGATGAAAGTGAAAGAGGAGAGGGAAAAAGTTGGCTTAAAGCCCAACGTTCAGAAAACGAAAATTATGGCATCCGGTCCCATCACTTCATGGGAAATAGATGGGGAAACAGTGGAAACAGTATCAGACTTTATCTTGAGGGGCTCCAAAATCACTGCAGATGGTGACTGCAGCCATGAAATTAAAAGATGCTTACTTCTTGGAAGGAAAGTTATGGCCAACCTAGATAGCATATTGAAAAGCAGAGACATTACTTTGCCAACAAAGGTCTGTTTAATCAAGCTTATGGTTTTTCTTGTGGATATGTATGGATGTGAGATTTGGACTGTGAAGAAAGCTGAGCGCTGAAGAATTGATGCTTTTGAACTGTGGTGTTGGAGAAGACTCTTGAGGGTCCCTTGGTCTGCAAGGAGATCCAACCAGTCCATCCTAAAGGAGATCAGTCCTGAATATTTATGGGAAGGACTGATGCTGAAGCTGAAACTCCAATACTTTGGCCCATGTAAAGAGTTGCCTCATTGGAAAAGACTGTGATGCTGGGAGGGATTGGGGGCAGGAGGAGAAGGGGACGACAGAGGATGAGATGGCTGGATGGCATCACCGACTCACACATGAGTTTGGGTAAACTCTGGGAGTTGGTGATGGACAGGGAGGCCTGGCGTGCTGCAATTCATAGGGTCGCAAAAAGTCAGGCACGACTGAGTGACTGAACTGAACTGAACAGACCCATTGCTCCTAGGGAAAATATGGGGTAAGTTTCCCGAAAGTCTTTGGACACCTTTTCATCAAGCAATATACGGCCTTGTTTTAGGTCCATTTCTGCTTAAAGACAAGTTATTTATTATACATTTTTCACTAATATTAAACTCACAGTCAACAGCACTGTAACTCAAGCTCTAACAAAGCTTAGCTAATATGCAGGCTTTCTCCATAAGGCACATTACAGCTTTCCTGTGCTAAGGAACGCTACTAGATAGTACTTCAGCACTTCATTACGGGGCCCTTTCAACAGTGAAATCTCCAACAAAAAGCCCAGAAATGCAGGGTGGCGGGAAATAACCGGCAGTAAACAGATCATGAGGAAGACACTTGTCTACAATACAAGAGCTGAAGCAAGTGGGCAAAACATCATCTTGTCTGACCTCAGCTGGGAATACTTATGTCAGATGACTCAGTTTTTCACCATTCTGCACTTGCCTGAGAACAATAATGAGAGTGCCTTGACTTTTGATTTTGAGACTACAAATAAATTTTAGTGTATATACAAATTTACTACTATGGAATTTGTAAACAACAAGGATTGACTATATTTATATAATCTAAGTGATTAAATCACATTCTATTTTCTTCTTGATATTTTGTGATCTTCTTGCTACAGAGACTACTATAATAAAATGAGTAGCCAACAGTTCCTTTAATGTTAGTGGAATACAGACTTCAGAACTTCCGAGTTTCGATGTTATGTTACCTACAAGTTTGCAGAGAATACCAACACTAAGCCAATATTTACAAATAATTGTTGATAAACACTGCTGTTTTTGTACTTTATAACTATTAACCTTGATTTTAACATATACCTCTATAAAGCATTCACAGTAAAGAGTGGCTTTTAGAAACAAACCGAATATATTTAGAACAAAATGTATAGTTTTAATGAATACTCACTAAAGAAAAGGCTTTAAACACTTGGTAAAATAGATGCACATTTACTTTCTACAAATAACAACTCAAAAATATATTCTTCCTTGGGGTCCAGGTAGCCGCACACACAAGGTGACCTATAAAAACTTTCCAGAGCAGCAATCATGACCAGTTGCCCAAAGGATGAATATCATGTTGTTTCCCCTGAACAGTGTTAACTCCCTCAGTGGGCTGAAATTTGAATTAATTGTTGAACTTTATAAACTAGGAAAACTTACACAAAACCTAATTTTCTGAATTCTCCTGGAAAAAAATAATCATTGGTGAGCACTTTCCCATTCTTGCCTGGAAGCCACTGGCCAGCACTGAACACAGCTGCCTCCAGGGCAGGGTGCCCCTGCTCAGGTTCTAGAACTTCGGATTACTGCTCACATTACGCCCACACGTCAGCTGCATTTTCCTTTTTTAAAATTAAGAGGTAGGTTAAGTCTTTCCCTTACTAATCTATCCAAATTGAGACCAAAATAAATAAATAAATAAAATGAGGATCACAGTTTTCCTTCTCTCACACGTTGATTATTCATATCAGCATGGGAGTTGGTGATTCCTGTTCCCAAATTCAGGTAGAGCTTTAGACTAAGCTCTAGACCTTCTGACCAAGAAGTTAAAATATCCTCCACATGCAATCAAAGCCTGGATAATGATCTTACCTCTAGCCTTTTACAGCTCACAGAGGCTCATGCATTACCTAATGGAATCTTTGCAATAAAAGTAAGGTGGGTAGAACAGTAATTTCATCCTCATTCTCCCAAGAAATCCAAAACCCACAGAGACTAAACAGCCTGTCCAAGGCCATACAGCAAGAAACAGACTAAGGAAGATGAAATCCAATCTTCTAGTTTCAAGTTCAGAGCTTTTTCCTTTATAGTCTGCATACAGGCAAAAGGGCTGATCTATATTTTATCACACATGTTACTTTTTAAATATATTCCTGTCATCAAGGCAAAACGCCAAAGTGATAGAAATTAAGCGTTGCTTTTATATTCCACACAGAAATGTCAGCTTCACTTGAATAAAGCTAGTTTTGTCCACATCACTCCATTAACGCTACTAAAAAATATATGATTCTCTGTGTAAGTGCTCCAGTGCACACAGACGCTCCTCATTCCAAACAAGAACTGAAGCAAGTTTCTGTTGCAACAAGACTAGAACAAGTGAGAAGACTGTATTTAAGGAAAAATAAAAGTAAGAGAAAGAAAATAAAACAGGAGGTATGAGTAATACATGAGTACGTGCCATAATAATCAAACGCTTCATTCAAGGCTGCATATTTCACTCCAAGCTTCCCAGTGATCACTGCACAGAGGGAAACATCATCAGCTACCCAATTCACCGTATCAAGGAAAAAAAATGTGTTATCGATGTCTGAGGGATATTTGCCCCCCAAGAGTCGTCACAAACTCTCTTTGATGCACTATAAATACCCTGATTCTTCATAATACTAAAATAGTAAATAAAACAGTAAACCATGGTTCCCTTAGCTATTTTGTATATCCCCCAAAGCAAGCTGACAGCAGAAGGTCAAGTCACAATTCAATAAAAGCAATTCTATTAAATATAAAATAGTCTAGTTACTTAGTAAATCTGATGGCCAGATTAATAAAATAGATAATCTAAGAAAGTCTCTATAAGCAGCATAGATTTCAGGCATTCCATACATACTATTGTCCACATTCAAGCTTTTGATTAAGTATTATGCAGAAAAGAGTCAAGGTTAAAAGTCTCTGACAAGATCTTGGCACTGAAAATTTTCATGCTGTTGATTAAAGACAAATCTATACCTTTTAACGATGAACAAGGTGGGTAGGCTTGATACTGCATATGAAATAACTGAAGTCCTCTCCCACCGTCCTAAGGGGGGGAGCCAAGGGAGGCGCCCAGGGCAAGGGCAGCAGCTTCTCTCTTCTCACCTAGACAGCTGGCCTCTCCATGGAGATCAGCGGGGCCACGGCCACGGCACTGGGCCTCGCTCTGAGCCTCAGCCCGGATCGCAGCAGCTGCCGGCCACTTCCGTCTGGCCGTAATGTCTGCCCTCCACTGTGCCTTTCTATTCCTGTATTCCCTTCTGCAGCGATGCCCTCACTTCCCACCCCTTCTTCCAGGCCAGAACCACAGGGAGACTGTGTCCCCTCGTTTCCTTCAGCCCACTATGGGTGGCCCAGTCTCCCAGTGTCAGCTCTCACCCGCTGTGCCCTCTGCATGCCTGCTCCCACTGCCCTGGTTCAAAGGGAACTACCTCTCCCTGAGGTTCCTGAATTACGCTCCTAGTCACTTTCCTGTCTCTCCTTCTTTGCACCTGTCTTTGGTTCTGATGGAGTCATCTTTCCAAAATAATAATAATATTAATAGCATAATTTATTGGAACTTTACCACATGCCAAGTTCTAAATACTTTACATATATTATCTCATACATCCTTTTTAACTTCAGCTTTATTGAGGAATAACTGATAGATAAAATCATAAGCTATTTAAAGTGTATATTGTGGTGATTTGCTATACATATACATCATAAAGGGGCTTCCCTTGTAGCTCAGTCGGTAAAGAATCTGCCCACAATGCAGGGGATGCAGGTTTGATTTCTGGGTCAGGAAGATTCCTTGGAGAAGGAAATGGCAACCCACTCCAGTATTCTTGCCTGCAGAATCCCATAGACAGAGGAGCCTGGTGGGCTACAGTCCATGGGGTCTCAAGAGTCAGACATGACTGAGCCGCCACCACCACCATACATCGTAAAAGGATCTTCCTCATCCAGTTAGTTAACACATTCATCTCCTGACATATTTCTCCCTTTTTGTGTGACAACATTTAAGTTCTACTCTCTTAGCAAATGTTATCTACCTAATATAGCGCGTTTAACTCTAGTCAGCACTTTTTACATGAGGTCCTCAGACCTTATTAGCAACCTTTTTTTTTGATTCCACATATAAGTGGTGCTGCACAGCATTGTATTTCTCCGGCTTATTCACTCAGCATAACACCTTCAAGATCCACCTGTGTTGTCTCAAATGGTAGAACTTCCTTCTCATGGTTGAATAGTATTTAATTGGATATATACAGCACATTTTTAGAAAGTGAAGTATAGTTGACTTACAATGTTGTATTAGCTTCTGGTGCAGCAAAGTGATGCATATATATAGTTTGAATCCATATATATATATATATATATATGTGAATCACTTTGCTGCCCTATAAACATACATATATATATATATATATATATATATATATAGTTTTCCATTCTGGTTTATTACAGGACATTGAATATAGCTGTCCATGCTGTGCAGCAGGGCCCTTTTGTGTATCCATTCCACAAGCAATAGTTGGCATCTCCTGCTCCCAGACTCCCAGTCCAGCCCTCTCCCTCCGTCCCCACAGACTCGAGGCTGTCAAGACTCCCAGTGTCTGTGTGTCTGCTTCTGTTTCACAGATAAATTCATTTGTGTTACATTTTAGAGTCCACATATCATATGGTATCTGTCTTTCTCTTCAAAACTTAACTTCTCTTAGTACAATAATCGCTAGGTCCATCCATGTAGCTGCAAACATATCACATCTTCTTTATCCATTCATCTGTTGATGGACGTTTAGGTTGTTCCCATAGTTGGCTATTGCAAACAGTGTTTCAAGGAACATGGCAGTGCAGGTATATTTTCCATCTTATTGATATTTCTTTTGTATATAAACCGAGAAGTGGGATTGCTGGATATAATAGTTTTTATTTTTTTAAGATTTGGAGGACCTTCCATACTGTTTTCTACAGTAGCTGTACCAATTTAAACTCCCACCAAGAGTACACAAGTGGCCCCTTTCTCCACGTCCTCACCACCATTTGTTGTCTGTGGTCTTTCGGATGATAGTATTCTGATAGTGTGACGTGGTATCTCACTGTAAGCTCAGTTTGCGTTTGAACTGATCACCAACGTTGAACATTTTCCTTATGTGTCTGCTGCTTATCTGTCTTCTTCAAAAAAATGTCTAGTCAGTTTCTCTGCTCATTTTTTAATCAGAATGTTTAGTTTTTGCTCTTTTGTTATATGAGTTCCTTGTATATTCTGCATATTAACCCCTTCAGAAAAATGGTTTGCAAATGTTTTCTCCCATTCCATAGGTTGCCTTTCATTTTGCTGATGATTTCCTTTCCTGCATGAAAGTTTTTTAGTTTGATGTGATTTCACTTATTTTTGCTTTTGTCCCTTTGCTCTGGTGTCAAATCTAAACAATCATCTTCATAACCAATGTTAAGGTATTTACTGCTTACATTTTCTTCTAGGAATGTTATGATTCCTGGTTTTACACGCAATTCCTCCAGATCAATCATATTTGACTCTTTGTGACCCCATGGACTGCAGCACCCCAGGCTTCCCTGTCCATCACCAACTCCCAGAGCTTGATCAGACTCATGTCCAGCGAGGCAGTGATGCCATCCAACCATCTCATCCTCTGTCATGCCCTTCTCAGGTATCTCACTGTAAGCTCAGTTTGCGTTTGAACTGATCACCAACATTGAACATTTTCCTTATGTGTCTGCTGCTTATCTGTCTTCTTCAAAAAAATGTCTAGTCAGTTTCTCTGCTCATTTTTTAATCAGAATGTTTAGTTTTTGCTCTTTTGTTATATGAGTTCCTTGTATATTCTGCATATTAACCCCTTCAGAAAAATGGTTTGCAAATGTTTTCTCCCATTCCATAGGTTGCCTTTCATTTTGCTGATGATTTCCTTTCCTGCATGAAAGTTTTTTAGTTTGATGTGATTTCACTTATTTTTGCTTTTGTCCCTTTGCTTCTGGTGTCAAATCTAAACAATCATCTTCATAACCAATGGTAAGGTATTTACTGCTTACATTTTCTTCTAGGAATGTTATGATTCCTGGTTTTACACGCAATTCCTCCAGATCAATCATATTTGACTCTTTGTGACCCCATGGACTGCAGCACCCCAGGCTTCCCTGTCCATCACCAACTCCCAGAGCTTGATCAGACTCATGTCCAGCGAGGCAGTGATGCCATCCAACCATCTCATCCTCTGTCATGCCCTTCTCGTCCAGCCTTCAATCTTGCCCAGCATCAGGGTCTTTTCCAGTGAGACAGTTCTTCACATCACGTGGCCCAAGTATTGGAGTTTCAGCATCAGTCCTCCCAATTAATATTTAGGACTGACTTCTTTCAGGATTTACTGGTTTGATCTTGCAGTCCTCAAGAGACTCTCAAGAGTCTTCTTCAACACCACAGTTCAAAAGCATCAAAAGCCCAACTCTCACATCCATACATAACTACTGGAAAAACCATAGTTTTGACTAGATAGACCTTGTCCGCAGGTAATGTCTCTGCTTTTTAATATGCTGTCTAGGTTGGTCATAGCTTTTCTTCCAAGGAGCAATTATCTTTTAATTTCATGGCTGCACTCACCATCTGCAGTGATTTTGGAGCCCAAGAAAATAAAGTCTCTCACTGTTTCCATTGTTTCCCCATCTATTTGTCATGAAGTGATGGGACGGGATGCCATGATCTTAGTTCTCTGAATGTTGTGTTTTAAGCCATCTTTTTCACTCTCCTCTTTCACTTTCCTAAAAAGGCTCTTTAGTTCCTCTTCACTTTCTGCCATAAGGGTGGTGTCATCTGCCTATCTGAGGTTCTTGATATTGCTCCTGGCAATCTTGACTCCAGTTTGGGCTTCATCCAGCCCGGCATTTCACACGATGTACTCTGCATGTAAGTTAAATAAGGAGGGTGACAATATACTCAGCCTTATCGTACTCCTTTTCCTCTTTGTAACTACTCTGTTGTTTCATGTCCGATTCTAACTGTTGCTTCTTGATCTGCATACAGATTCTCAGGAGGCAGGTCAGGTGGTCTGGTATTCCTATCTCTTTCAGAATTTTCCACAGTTTGTTGTGATCTACACAGTCAAAGGCTTTGGTGTAATCAATAAAGCAGAAGTAGATCTTTTTCTGGAGCTCTCTTGCTTTTTCTATGATCTGACAGATGTTGGCAATTTGATCTCTGGTTCCTCTCCCTCTCCTAAATCCAGCTTGAACATCTGGAAGTTTTTGGTTCACATACTGATGAAGCCTGACTTAGAGAATTTTGAGCATCACTTTGCTAATGTGCAAGATGAGTACAATTGTGTGGTAGTTTGAACATTCTTTGGCATTGCCCTTCTTTGGGACTGGAATGAAAATTGACCTTTTCCAGTCCTGTGGCCACTGCTGACTTTTCCAAATTTGCTAGCATATTGAGCGCAGCACTTTAACAGCATCATCTTTTAGGATTTGAAATAGCTCAATTTTAATCCAATTTGAAATAGCTCAAGTCTTTAATCCATTTGGAACTAATTTTTGTTTATAGTGTAAAATAGTAATGCAATTTTATTTTTTTGCATGGGGCTGTCTAGTTTACCCAGCACCATTTACTGAAAAAACTGTACTTTCCCCATTGTATATTCTTGGCTCCTCTGGCATACATTAATTGACCATACATGTATATGTTTATTTCTGGGCTTTCTCTTCTTTTTCCACTGATCTTTATGTCTATTTTTAGATTAATAGTGTTTTGATTGCCATAGTTTATTATTATAATAGAGTTTATAATCATGGAGTGTGGGGCCTCAAGCATTGTTCATTTTTCTCAGGATTGCTTTGGTCACTCATGGTCTTTTGCGGTTTCATACAAATTTTATGATCATTTGTTAAATTTGCTAGCATATTGAGCGCAGCACTTTAACAGCATCATCTTTTAGGATTTGAAATAGCTCAATTTTAATCCAATTTGAAATAGCTCAAGTCTTTAATCCATTTGGAACTAATTTTTGTTTATAGTGTAAAATAGTAATGCAATTTTATTTTTTTGCATGGGGCTGTCTAGTTTACCCAGCACCATTTACTGAAAAAACTGTACTTTCCCCATTGTATATTCTTGGCTCCTCTGGCATACATTAATTGACCATACATGTATATGTTTATTTCTGGGCTTTCTCTTCTTTTTCCACTGATCTTTATGTCTATTTTTAGATTAATAGTGTTTTGATTGCCATAGTTTTATAATAGAGTTTATAATCATGGAGTGTGGGGCCTCAAGCATTGTTCATTTTTCTCAGGATTGCTTTGGTCACTCATGGTTTTTTGCGGTTTCATACAAATTTTATGATCATTTGTTCTATCCCTATAAGAAATGCCATTGGAGTTTCGATAGAGACTGCACTGAATTTGTTCATTGCTTTGAGCAATACGGACATTTTAACAATAGTTAATTCTTTCAGCTATGACCAGGCAATATCTTTCCAATTGTTTGCATATTCTCAAATTTCTTTCACCAGTGTCTTAGATTTTTCATCATTTAGTTTTATCTAGTTTAACACAGTTTTATATCATTGTGTTTGGAAAAGATGCTTGATATAATCTCCATCATTTTAAATTTATTAAGACCTGTTTTGTGACTTAACATATGTTCTATCCTAGAAAATGTTCCATGTGCACTGGCACAGAATGCGTGTCCAGCTACAGTCAGATGAAATGTTTTGTAAATGTCTGTTCAGTTCTTCTGGTCTAATGGGTAATTTAAATCCAATGTTTCCTTATTGATTTTCTGTCTGGATGATCCATTGTCAAAAGTGGGGTACTGGGTACTGAAATCTCCTGCTGTTACGGTACTGCTGTCTATTTCTCCCTCCAAGTCCATCAATATTTACTGTATATATTAAAGTTTGCCTATGGTGAGTGCATATCTCACACTCTTCTTCGTAACTGTGAAATCATCCCATTTTCAGATAAAGAAATTGAGTCACAAAGAAAATAGATATCTTTTCAAAATTCACTCGGCTGAGACAATGGAGCCAGGATATGAGAACGACACTGCACTTCTAATCACTGAGAAACAGAAAAGCACGCTCTGACATCTGCAAACTGGCCTGCAACTCACAGCTAAGCTACAGTGGCTCCCTGTTGGTGTAGACAGCCCCGAAGTGCGCCAACATCAGCCAAGCTCACTATGACTGATGAGGTGAGACCAAGCCCAACACCGCTTCAAAATCCCGTCTGAGCGCACACACAAATAAGGCCATTGTGCAAAGGAAAGAACTCCCAAACATCCCCCCCCAATTACACGAGTGACTGCTGCCCTTCCAACAATTACAGTTTTAAACTTCTCTTGTCTACCTTTCTTATGGGTAAGACTGATTGAGGTACAAAATCATTTTATCACCCCTGCTTCCTGATAGAACCCAATCCAGAATGAACCCCCACTTTTTGGCATACTTCCCCAAATCACCAGATACAGAAAGTCCTTTCTAACACCTTTTTACTGAGTGCTGTGCTCAGTCGCTCAGTTGTATATGACTCTGTGACCCCATGGACTGCAGCCCGCCAGGTTCCTCTGTCCAGGGAATTTACCAGACAAGACTACTGGAGTGGGTTGCCATTTCCTACTCTGGGGACTTCCTCCTGACCCAGGGACTAAACCCCCATCTCTTGACGTTTTTTTGCCCTGGCTAGAATTGAACCCAGGCTTCCCATGTGGGCAGGCAAGAATTCTACCACTGAACTACTAGAAAACACCAACAGTTTCCACATTGGCATTTTTGGCCATGGGTTGATAGGACCTGGAAGAATACAGTGCCCACATCTGGGTTTTTAACCCCTCTCTCCAAGGCAAGAGCCAGACCCAAAGAGATCGCAGGTTGCAGGGCAGGGCAAACACAGGCCGGGCATCCTGTGGTGGAAGAAAGCAAAGACATGCTGGGGATGGGGAGGGGGAGAGATATCCCATTATAGCCCATAGCATGAATAATCCCTCACTGTAATGAGAAATAAATCCATTGCAGATATGTCTTTTCCGTTACAGATATGTCTTTGGCTAAAGGACAGTGGCACCACGATGTCCTAATACATCTCATCATGATTTATTTCCATGACAAAAGCACTCTGATGGCTGCACATCCCCAACATGGAAAAGTCTCTTAAGACGAAAACACAGTCCTCCGTGTCTTATCCACGCCATTCTTCAGCCTCACTCCTAACATAGCCTTCCTTCTGCCACTCCAGCCCTTCCCATTCATCTGGATGTCTTACTACAGCAGCATTCTCTAATATTCTTCACTTTCACACATACCGTTGTTCTGCTTGAATACTTTCTGTTCATTCTGTCCTACAACTCCCTTCCCTTTTGCAACCCATTCCCCATTCTGTAGACTGCCATTGGCCTTCCCCTCTCCATGGACCTATAGCTCCCATACGTCTGTTACAACTTTTTCCACTAGATTAAACTTTTCATTGAATTGATCTGCTTTGCTCACTTGCAGCTAAAGCCTACAGAATATAAGCTCCAGGCATGCAAGTCATTGTTGCTGTTCAATTGCTCAGTCATGTCCAACTCTGTGACCCCATGGACTACAACATGCCAGGCTTCCCTGTCCTTGCTCAAACTCATGTCCATTGAATTGGTGATGCCATCCAAACATCTCATCCTCTGTCATCCCATTCTTCTCCTGCCCTCAATCTTTCCCAGCATCAGGGTCTTTTCCAATGAGTCAACTCTTCACATCAGGTGGCCAAAGTATTGGAGCTTCAACTTCAGCATCAGTCCTTCCTATGAATATTCAGGGTTGATTTCCTTTAGGATGGACTGGTTTGATCCCCTTGCTGTCCAAGAGACCCTCAAGAGTCTTTTACAGTGCAATTCAAAAGCATCAGTTCTTCACTGCCCAGCCTTTTTTATGGTCCAATTCTCACATCCATACATGACTATTAGAAAAACCATAGCTTTGACTATACAAACCTTTGTTGGCAAAGTAATGTTTCCGCTTTTTTTATACACTGTCTAGGTTTGTCGTAGCTTTTCTTCCAAGGAGCAAGGCTCTGTTAATTTCATGGCTATAGTCACTGTCTGCAGTGATTGTGGAGCCCAAGTAAATAAATAAATAAAGTCTTTCACTGTTTCCATTTTTTTCCCATCTATTTGCCATGAAGTGATGGGACCAGATGCCATGATCTTAGTTTTCTGAATGTTGTTTCAAGCCAGCTTTTATACTCTTCTCTTTCACCTTTATCAAGAAGCTTTTTAGTTCCTCTTCATAAGGGTAGTATCATCTGCATATCTGAGGTTATTGATGTTTTTCCCAGCAATCTTGATTCCAGCTTGTGCTTTATCAAGCCTGGCATTTTGCATGATATATACTGCATATAAGTTAAACAAGTTTGGTGACAATATACAGCCTTGACGTTTCCCCTTCCATGGACCCATACCTCTATTACAACTTTTCTTCACCAGACTAAACTTTTCATTGATCTGCTTTGTTGTTTTCCTCTATTTCTTTGCATTGTTCACTTAAGAAGGCTTTCTTATCTCTCCCTGCTATTCTTTGGAATTCTGAATTCCTTTTCTCCTTTGCCTTTTGCTTTCCTTCTTTTCTCAGCTATTTGTAAGACCTCCTCAGACAATCATTTTGCCTTTTTGCATTTCTTTTTCTTGAGAATGATTCTGATCACCTCCTCGTATACAATGCTATGAACCTCCATCTATAGTTTTTCAAGCATTCTATCAGATCTAATTCCTTGAATCTATTTGTCACTTCCACTGTATAATCAAAAGAGATTTGATTTAGGTCATACCTGAATGGCCTAGTGGTTTTCCCTGCTTTCTTCAATTTAAGTATGAATTTTGCAATAAAGTGTTTGTGATATGAGCCACACTCAGCTCCCGGTCTTGTTTTTGCTGACTGTGTAAGAGCTTCTCCATCTTCAGCTGCAAAGAATATTATCAATCTGATTTTGGTATTGATCATCTGGTGATGTCCATCTGTAGAGTTATCTCTAGTATTGTTGGAAGAGGTGCTTGTTATGACCAGTGCATTCTCTTGACAAAACCCTGTTAGCCTTTGCCCTGCTTCATTCTGTATTCCAAGGCCAAACTTGCCTGTTACTCCAGGTATCTCTTGACTTCCTACTTTTGCATTTCAGTCCCTTATGATGAAATGGACATCTTTTTTTGGTGCTAGTTCTAGAAGGTCTTGTAGGTCTTCACAGAACCATTCAACTTCAGCTTCTTTGGCATTAGTGGTTGGGGCATAGACTTGGATTACTGTGATATTCAATGGTTTGCCTTGGAAAGGAACCCAGATCATTCTGTTGTTTTTGCAACTGCACCCAAGTTCAGCATTTCAGACTCTTTCATTGACTACGAGGCAAGCAAGTATCTTGTCTAAATAATTTATTAAGAGGATACAATAGAAAAAGCAAGATTAAACAAGCCAGTACTTAGTACCTATATAAAAACAGACAACCAACAAACTTTCTGAGACTCAGTCTCTTCATCTGTTTTTTTAAAAAAGTAATTATAATACCCTATAAAGTTGCTTTAAAATTTGAAAGTACCTAGTACAGTACTTTGATTGTACTACTACAGTACAATCAACACATGGTCCCCCTGTTATCCAAAAGCAGAGCATTCCTATGAAATCTTTTGTAAACCAAAACAAAATAAAGTGAAAAAATAGTTACCTTAGAGCACATCTTGCTAACGGGTGCGCAAAATAAATCGAGATAAAGCACAGATGCTCACAGACACAATTCAAAGCTATGGCAGCCTGACGCCAAGATGCTGAACATAGTTTCCAAAGAAGGGGCTTGGCGGTGCCAGTCTTCAGGTCAGGGTGGTGCTGTGTCTGCAACAGCTTGCTGCCAAACAGCACTGAGTGCTGCTTTCACTTTTCAGCTTTTTTCATGAAAGTGAAAATCCTTGGATTTCTTTGAATTAGCGAAAGTACTAACATAGATTTTCCATAAAAACAAAGCACTGTAAAGCAAACTTTTGAAAAACAGGCCAGCTCAGTTCAGTCACTCAGTCGTGTCCGAATTTTTGTGACCCCATGGAATGCAGAACACCAGGCCTCCCTGTCCATTATCAACTCCTGGACTTTACTCAAACTCATGTCCATCGAGTTGGTGATGCCATCCAACCATCTCATCCTCTGTCATCCCCTTCTTCTCCCAAGTTCAATCTTTCCCAGCCTCAGGGTCTTTTCCAGTGAGTCAGTTTTTCATATCAGATGGCCAAAGTATTGGACTTTAGCTTCAGCATCAGTCCTTTCAATTTAATATTCAGGATTGATTTCCTTTAGGACTGACTAGCTTGATCTCCTTGCAGTCCAAGGGACTCTCAAGAGTCTTCTCCAACACTACAGTTCAAACGCATCAATTCTTCGACGCTAAACTGTCCAACTCTCACATCTATACTTGACTACTGGAAAAACCATGGCTTTGACTAGACAGACCTTTGTTGGCAAATAAAAACAAGGGACACCTGTATATTGTTTGGTGAATTTAACGCACAAAGCACAATAAAAATATATGTAACTCTTCTGATATATATCATATCCAAATCCCTCTATTTTCAAATTCTCATAACCTACTTTCTTAAAAATTTCAACTTGCATTAAATGCTATCCTATACAAGCTATTACAAGCTAATCATGTAACTTATGTATCACAACACATTTTTCTGGACGATCATTCAGTTATAATCTTTAGACCAAGGAGAGACTACAGGGTTATTTAATCCAATGCACTCTTTTTACAAAAATAAATAAATGGTGGTACACTTGACCCTTGAACAATGTAAGGGTGAGAGCCACTGACTCTCCCTCAGTTGAAAATTCACATATAGCTCTTCATCAGACCCCTCTGTAGCTGTGGTTCCACATCCCCAGGTTCAGTCAACTACAGATCAGGTAGCATTGCATGCATATTTGGGGGGAAACACACACACACACACACACACACACACACATACACACACACACACACACTAAGTGGACCCATGCATTTCAAACCTGAGTTGTTCAAGCATCAACGGTATATTCATATGCTGGGATTCTTCCACATACATTGACATGAGAGAATTTTATAGACATATTAATGAGTGAAAAGTCAGAAACAAAGAGCATTATGGGTAATTCCATTCACAAAACGTTAAGAACTAGACACAAACTAACGCAGAGAGAACAGCACTTTCCTTTGGAAAAGAGGATTGGTGACTAAGGGGAAGCCTGAAAGGATTTCATGGGTGTGGGTGATTCCCTTTCTTGATCGGGATCTCAATGGTGGTGAGCTGTTCTCACCTTGTAAAAATTCACTGAAACAGAAGCATGTAACTTAGCCACTTTTCCTGATCTGTTTATACTTTAATGAAAATGTTTATTATTAAAAGAATGATGGCGCTAACCATTAGCTATACTCCATAGTAGCTGTCAGTCCCCAAGTGACACCTGTTCTATAGGCAACACGCTCATTGTTAAAATGAGAAGGGCGCATCAGCGTAAGTGACTACCCTAAAGTCATATACCAAATCCATGACTCAGAACTAAAACCTGTGAGTACTGATTTTCTTGCCAGGGCTCTTGATTTATGTCTATATAATGCTACTCCAAGTAAATATATCAGTGTCTTCTCAAGGAAAAAGTTCCTTGGATCTGTGCATTTGGAAGCTGGAATAGGATACATTCAGCGAAAAGCTGCTCTTTGGCCATATCCCAGCTATTACACTGGCTGCTGGCAGAACATCCTCTAAATCTGTGAAAATTTGCAAATCAAGGCCAGGCCTTAATCTGCAGCTGGTGCAACACATTTCTGCTTGAAATGAAATTTAGTTGCATTCTTTTTTTCCAAGCTAAATTACACATAAAGGAGGAAAAAAATCATTGCAGATCCATTTAAAGTAACTGTAATTCCAAGACCACCCAATGTAATTAAAATGCTGCAGAAAATCAGGCTACATGGCAAGAATGCAGCATCGCCAGCTCTCTTCTTGGTCAGAGTAAGCCAGGGGTGAGAGTGCAGAGCACATCGTCCCTAATGCAGAACCCAAGGCTAAACGACAAGAAGTTCAGCCCCCTGGCAGTCTCAAATACAAGCCCTGGGATTGTGTTGCCAGTCACACTCTCCAGCAGTTTAACAGATGTGTCTCTGCGAGGCTTTGATTTGCAGATCATCTGCTCAGGTACAGAGAAAACAACGCACACCATAATTTTACAGCTATGAGTCCTAATATCCTGCAGCACTTTACTGTTTTAAGCATTTAGATGGCACTAATGCTGGGGCCGTGCATAACTATATGCTGATTAAAAATGCAAAAGAAATCATGAGTTATGGCACAGATGGCTGCTTGAAAATAATCTAAGGTATATATGGACTTCACAAAACTAAACTACTTGTTTCATAAAATATTGCCACCTTGAGGAACTTGTGTAAAACTTATCAGTTTGTCCATTTTTTATTTTTTTCTTAAAAAATTAGTAGAAAGCAACCCATAAATATTACCTGAAATACTTCCTATTCTTACCAAAGACTAAGGTAAAGTTTTATTTTCCTCATGTAGATCATGCACATGAAAGATTTTGAGGGAAGCAGCTGAGAAAACCTACAAATAAGTCAGCTTAAAAAAAAAAAAAGACACAGTTTTCCTGGGCTGGTGCACTGAGAGGGATGGTACAGGGAGGGAGGAGGGAGGAGGGTTCAGGATGGGGAACACGTGTATACCTGTGGCAGATTCATACTGATGTATGGCAAAACCAATACAACATTGTAAAGTAATTAACCTCCAGTTAAAATAAATAAATTTATATTTATAAATAAATAAATAAATGGGAAAAATGTATCCTTTAAAAATGTGAACAGTAGAGGTGTCCAAGACCGTGAAATAAGAAGATCTCAGGGTCTCGTCCTATAGACATATCAAAATTACCAACTGCTTACAAAGCAAATACCTATGAGAACAAGTTGAAGACTAGAAGAATAAATTTCTCACAACTAAAGACAAAGAAGGACCCATAGTGAAAGAGGTAAGAAGACTAGAGATGTGTTATACACACCCATGGGTCGGCAACCCAGAAACTGTAGGAATATCCCCATCTTAGAGGTCCTCCCCAAGAAATGGGGGTCTGAGCCACATTAAGCTCCCTAGTTCACTGTTCTTGCATCAGGAAGATAAGCTGCCAAAATGTCTGGCTTTGAAAAGGGCTTAAGTTCAGAAGACCTGAGGGCAGCAGGAAACAAGAGACTCCACTCTGAGAGCACATGTAAAATCTCACACATCCTGAGTCTCATGGGACAGGCAGCAATGAGGGGCCTGGCTCAGACCCACTAACTGACCTTAAAGAGCCTCTTGGAGATGCAAGAGGCACTGGAGCTCCCCCGGAGGTAGAGACCCTGGCAGCACCATTTGAGGGTGCTCACTCCACCATAATAATACCAGTGCTGCCAAGAGCCATCTTGGAATCCTTACTCTAGCCTGCTAGCTCCAGGGACTTAGCCCCAGCCACCAGCAAACCAGAACTACCTGAGCCTCCCAGGGCCTCACAAAGAGCTACATGGGAGGTCTTCCTCACTCTCCAGTGGAGGCACAGCCTTCCAGCCAACAGAGCCAGAAGCCAGACCATTCACACCCACAGGAGTGGGCCCTGCCACAGCAGAAGGGATATGCAATTCAATAGGGCACCCCCTCAGAGGATATAAATCGGTGAGCAGAGGGGAGTGTATGCTGGACCCCATACTACATGTCCTCATAAGACCACTTCTCCAAGATCAGGAGATATAAGCCTACCTAATACATAGAAATAAGTACAAAGAATATGGAAAACTGAAAATACAGAGGGACATGTTCTAAATAAAGGAATAAGACAAAAACCTCAGAAAAAGAACTAAACGAGTCCTCTTGCCTGGAAAATCCCATGGACAGAGGAGCCTGGTGGGCTGCAGTCCATGGGGTCATGAAGAGTCGGGCACGACTGAGTGACTTCACTTTTGCTTTTCACTTTCGTGCACTGGAGAAGGAAATGACAACCCACTCCAGTGTTCTTGCCTGGAGAATCCCAGGGACGGGGGAGCCTGGTGGGCTGCCGTCTATGGGGTCACACAGAGTCGGACACGACTGAAGCGACTTAGCAGCAGCAGCAGCAGCAGCAGAAGTAGAGATAAGTAATCTACCTGATAAAGAGTTCAGGTAATGATCATAAGGATATTCACTGAACTCAGGAGAAGAATGGATGGACACAGTGAGAACTGTGTTAGAAAATATAAAAAGGAACCAAACAGGATACAATAATTGAAATTTAAAAATACACTAGAAGGAATCAGCAGTCGATTGGATGATACAGAGGAACAGAATCTAGAATACAGTGCAGTGGAAGTCCCACATGTTGAACAGAAAAAAGATTTAAGAGACCTCTCAGACAACATCAAGCATACTAACATTCACATTACAGAAGAAGAGAGAAAGAGCAGATAATTATTTGAAAATATAATAACCAAATATCCCTTAACTTGGGTACGGAAGTAGACACCTGGGTCTAGGGCTCATAGAGAGTCCCAAACAAGATGAACCCAAATAGGTTCAGATCAAGATGCATTGTAATTAAACTAGTAAAAATTAAAGATATAGAATTTTAAAAGCATCAAGAGGAAAGCAACTAGTAATACAAAAGAGATCTCCCATAAAACCATGAGCTGGCTTTTTCACAAAAACTTTACGGTCCAGAAGGGCACTGCATGATATAGTCAAAGATTAAAAAAAAGTTTAAACTGTATAAACAAGAATATTCTGCCTGATAGGAATATCATTCAGAATTAAAGGAGTAAAATGGAGTTTCCCAAGTAAGCAAAAGGTAAAGGAGTTTAGCACCACTAAACTGGCTTTATAAGATATATTAAAGAGATTTCTCTAAGCAGAAAGGAAAAAACATAACTAGTAATACGAAATTAATGGAAGCAAATATCTCACTGATAAAGGAAAACATACAGTAAAGGGAGGAGATCAGCCAATTACAAAGCTAGTGGGAAGGTTAAAAGACAAAGTAGTAAAAACATATATATCCACACTAATTAGTTGAGATACATAAAACAAAAAGACGAAACTATGATGTCAAACATTAATACTGGTGGGGAGAGTGAAGATAGCAAAAATGTATAGTGGTTAGAATGCATTTGAACTTAGGAGACTATCAACTTAAAATACGAGAGATAATCAACTTAAAACATCATGTTGTTATATAAGAACCACATGGTAACCAAAAACCACACACACAAGAAAAAGGAATCCAAACATAATGCTAACAATAGTCATCAAATGATAAGAATGACAGGTAGAGAGCAAAAGAAGATAAAAGGAACAAATTAAAACTACCAAACTATTGAAAAATAATTTTAAAGATAGCAATCCATACATAGATATCAATAGTTGCTTTAAATATACATGGACTAGGTGCTCCAATAAACAAGATACAGAGTGGCTGAATGGTTAAAAAACAAGACCCATATATATGCTGCCTCAAGAGACATATGTCAGATCTACAGACACACACAGTCTTAAAGTGGGGGCATGGAAAAAGGTACACCAAGCCAAGTGCAAGCAAAAAGAAAGCTAGGGAAGCAATATTTAAATCATGAAAAATGAACTGAAAACAAGAGCTATAATAAGATATAGCATTAAAGGGACCAATTCAATAAAAATATAATAACTGTAAAAAAATATGTATGTAATATTTGGGGCAGCAGAGGATGAGATGGTTAAATAGCATCACTAATTCAATGGACAACGAATTTGAGCAAATTCCAGGGGACAGTGGAGGACAGAGGAGCCTGAACAGTCCATGAGGTCACAGACAGTGAAACACAATTCAGTGACTGAGAAACAACAACAATATAGGAGCACTTAAATACATAAAGCAACTGTTAACAAACAGAAGGAAAATATGACAGTAACACAATGAGAAGGGACTTTAATACCCCAGTTACATCCCGGTATATATCATCCAGACAGAAATTCAATAAGGAACACTCTCCTTAAATAATGTGGTAAATTAGACTGAATTAATAGATACATATAGAAAATTATATCTCAAAACAGCAAACGCACATTGTTTTCAAGAGCACATGGAATATTTTCTGGGATAGATACATAATATGACACAAAATATGTCTCAACAAATTTTAAGATTAAAATCACACCAAATATATTTTCCAACCACAATAGCATAAGACTAGAAATCAACCCCTCCACACCCTCCGCTCCAGTGTTCTTGCCTGGAGAATCCCATGGACAGAGGAGCCCAATGGGCTGCAGTCCATCGGGTCGCCAAGAGTCGGACACGACTGAGCGACTTCACTTTCACTTTTCATCTTCATGCATTGGAGAAGGAAATGGCAACCCACTCCAGCACTCTTGCCTGGAGAATCCCAGGGACGGGGGAGCCTGGTGGGCTGCAGTCGGTGGGATCGCTAAGAGTCGGACACAACTGAGTGACTTCACTTTCACTTTTCATCTTCATATACTGGAGAAAGAAATGGCAACCCACTCCAGTGTTCTTGCCTGGAGAATCTCATGGACAGAGGAGACTGGTGGGCTGCAGTCTGTGGGATCACACAGAGTCAGACACGACTGAAGGGACTTAACAGCAGCAGCAGCAGAAATCAGCTACAAGAAGAAAACTATTAAAGACCCAACACGTTAAGTCTAAACAACATGCTACTAAGAACCAATGGGTCAACAAATAAACCCAAGAGGAAATCAAAAAATACCTGGAAAAAACTAAAACTAGAAAAACAAATATATAAAATCTATGGAGTTCAGCAGCTGCAAGAGGGGAGTTTATAGCTATACAAACTTATTTCAGGAAACAAGAAAAATCTGAAATAGAACCCAACACGTTAAGTCTAAACAACATGCTACTAAGAACCAATGGGTCAACAAATAAACCCAAGAGGAAATCAAAAAATACCTGGAAAAAACTAAAACTAGAAAAACAAATATATAAAATCTATGGAGTTCAGCAGCTGCAAGAGGGGAGTTTATAGCTATACAAACTTACTTCAGGAAACAAGAAAAATCTGAAATAGACAATCTAAGCTTACATCTAAAGGAACTCTAAAAAAGAACAAACAAAATCCAAAATTAACAGAAGGAAAGAAATAATAAAGATCAGAGCAGAATTAAATGAAATGCAGGCTTAGAAAACAACAATAAAGATCAATGAAATTAAAGAGTTTGTTCTTTGAAAACATAAACAAAATGGATAAATCTTTAGCTGGACACATCAAGAATAAGAAGACAAA
>SJYC01039641.1:0-20084 GCA_006408675.1 Madoqua kirkii | reverse complement strand
AATTAGATCTCGTTTGTTTATTTTTGCTTTTATTTCCAGTATTCTGGGAGGTGTATCATAGAGGATCCTGCTGTGATTTATGTGATTTTGCCTATGTTCTCCTCTAGGAGTTTTATAGTATCTGGTCTTACATTTAGATCTTTAATCCATTTTGAGTTTGTTTTTGTGTGTGGTCTTAGAAAGTGATCTAGTTTCATTCTTTTACAAGTGGCTGACCAGTTTTCCAGTAATGGAGGGCCACTGAGGAAAAGAAATATGGCATGACCAGATTTTATGGAAGATCAGATGGAAAAAAAGTATCAGCTTCAGAATAAATTTTGGAGTAGAGAGTTGTATTTTAAGCCAAGAGAATATAGATTACACAAAATAGATAATTTATAATGAAGATCACAAAAATTTAGTGTTTAATGTGTGGGCAGTGTAGAGTACCTGTCAAATTAGACAAAACAATCCAAAAGGAAGATGTTATGTTATGGTATCAAGGAAACCAAGGGAGAATGGTAATTTTTTAGGAGTATACCATTTTCAGTAATATTATATTATACTGAGAAGCTGGGACTGTATGCCATCAACTGAAATAGAAATTAGTGTTTAAATTTTCTCATTTAGTAATATTTGGGTAGCATCATATGGAAGGAATCTTTCAATAACTGATGTTATGTTATGGTATCAAGGAAACCAAGGGAGAATGGTAATTTTTTAGGAGTATACCATTTTCAGTAATATTATATTATACTGAGAAGCTGGGACTGTATGCCATCAACTGAAATAGAAATTAGTGTTTAAATTTTCTCATTTAGTAATATTTGGGTAGCATCATATGGAAGGAATCTTTCAATAACTTCCTCTAATACTATAGATCTTACTGCCTGCATTGTTTATGAAAAAATAAAACAAAAAGCAGTGTTCAATCGGCTTTGATGTTTGCAAACTGTATGTCTGAAACTAAAAGATCACCAGATTTTGAAAACAATAAAAACTCCTGTTACATGCATTTAGAATAGTATAATTATTAAAAAATGGCCTTCACTGATTTATTGGTTCATCATAAATACAATGAAAATCACACAGATAACAGATTAAAGTTTGTTACACTTAACTTGCATAGCCTCCTCACTACTTAAACTCTTTGATTCTCAAGACCAGAATTCAACCATTTAAAAATACTTTTCATTAGTTCTCGACATTGGTCATTTTATTTTATTTTATTTTTTCTTAAATGAATTTTTTAAATCAAATTTTATTTTTTTTTTACTTTATAATAAAGTATTGGTTTTGCCATACATTGACATGAATCCACCATGGCTGTACATGAGTTCCCAATCCTGAACCCCCCTCCCACCACCCTCCTCATATCATCTCTCTGGGTCATCCCAGTGCACCAGCCCCAAGCATCCTGCATCCTGTATTGAACCTAGACTGGCAATTCGTTTCTTACATGATAATATACATGTTTCAATGCCATTCTTCCAAATCATCCCACCTTCTCCCTCTCCCACAGAGTCCAAAAGTCTGTTCTATACATTTGGTCATTTTGATGATTAATTCCTTAATGCTTTCTAAAGGAAAAACTCTAATATTGTGCACAAAGATCTCTGAGAGAATGATATTCTATGAAAAGATTGCATCCACAAACACAAATAATGAATACTCCAAATTTCTGTTATCCTTAATCTACAGTAGAACAATAGGTTCACTTCTAAGGCCTTTGACACCAAGAGATATTTGGAAAATATTTTTAATCTCTTCAAAGACTTAGTTCTTCAAGGCTTTCCTTGAGTTTATATTCCAGAGAAACTCCCCATTGACTTATCAAAGTAAACACTTAGTAAATGAGCACACTAGCAGTTAAAATTAATTAAGCCTCTGTGCAACATCCATATACTTGTCTCTGATTTTCATTTGTGCAAAGTGGCTTAAGGCAGTGTTCTCCAAACCATTATTCTTAAAGTAGTAATAAACAAGTCCTTGCATCCTCACAAGCAGCCTTTTCCAGACAAGACATTGTCTGTCTTTTCAGCCTCCATGAGGAATAAAGGATGGGAATTGTGAGCACTGGGTATGCACTCACCCAGCTACCTACTCATCCACAACCTGCCTGTTCAGAAATAATAATAATAATAATAATAATAATTCCCAAGGTTCTTTCCAAGACACAGGAAATAACAAGGAGAAAAAAACCGTTTCAAAGCTGCCAAAAAAAAGTAACAAGGATCAGATACACCTTCCTACTGGAAGCCACTAAGAAACTAGATAAAATACATAAAATAATTATTTCAAGACATTGGATATCAGGCAATGAAGGACAGATTCGTGAGAAACAGAAACAAACAAGTTCTGATCATATATTCATATGTCAAAATATATCAAATTTTATAAATGTGCAATTTATTGTATATCAATTACATCCTAGTAAAGCAATTTAAAAAAAAATACTATTCTGAAAAATATTTATGGTAATTGGTGGCTTCTCCAAGTTAGGTCCAGGTATTCATCTTCTTGAGAGGGCAACGGCAACCCACTCCAGTACTCTTGCATGGAGAATCCCATGGATGGAGGAACCTGGTGGACTGCAGTCCATGAGGTCACAAAGTTGGACACGACTGAGCGAATTCCCTTTCACTTTTCACTTCCGTGCATTGGAGAGGAAAATGGCAACCCACTCCAGTGTTCTTGCCTGGAGAAGCTCGGGGACGGGGGACCCTGGTGGGCTGCCATCTATGGGATCGCACAGAGTCGGACACAACTGAAGCGACTTAGCAGCAGCAGTATTCACCTTCTTAAATTAACAGGACTCTAGGAAACGCCACAAAGAATAAAAAGAAAGAACTAAGAAATGCAAACTTAAGTTGTAGTAGTAATTAAATTTTATCTTGGAAACTGGAAAACAACAGATGGTAAATAGTCTACGATCACATATGAAAATTGTTTATGAACACCATGGTAGAGATTTAGAAAAGCACTATGGCTCTCCTAAGAGTTTTGTATTTCTGTCAAAGGCCCTTATGAAAATTCTAGAGGAAATTTGAGTAAAATAAATCTAGTGAGAGGAATAAATGAAATGGTGTCTCATTCTTTTCAGCTTTATGATTTTTACTGTCCAATTACATTGAATCATTGCAAAAGGCTACACATTGAAGAGAGATGAAGTTACATTCATCTGATAAGAATCCAAAGCAGAAAATGATAACAGAATGAGAAAGATATACACATGGCTCTTAATTTTTTTTCTGAACAAATCTTTAAAAAAAATAAAATAGATGGATATCTTTGTTTCTATATTTTTACAGCTATCTCCATCTCTAATCTCTGATTTGAGGCTTAGAGATCCTTTTAGTCTCAGAAATTGAACAAAGTAATTTTTTTTTTTTAATTTGAGATCATGGAAATTATGACATCAAAAAAAAAATTCTCTAGCAATGATGAACAAAGATTTTTATCAGTGTTTTATTATTACTGTTTGCAGTTGTGATGAGGCAATTAATTTGTCTCAAAATACTCCAATAGTGCATAAAGTTCTGGAGAAAGAGACATATTAGGAAAAATTAAAAATATGGAACTAGAAGGCTAACAGGAGCCTCAAGAAGTTTGAAATATCTGATTAGTTTTCATTTGTCTTAATCAAGGATAAAATAGAAAACAGGGCTAAGTAAAACTACATATGATTTTCCAAGCAAGAGTACTGGAGTGCAATGCCATTGCCTTCTCCAACAAAAGACTATAAAAAGGGCAATTTTCTGGCTCTCAGAATTATTATCTTATGAATTGTATACCTGAGGCAAGGATGTTTGGGATAGAATTGTATTTGCCTGAGCTATTTTCAGTGTGTATATTCAGAAGGCTTTTGGCAAGGATAATTCCTCCTCCATTGTTATGTGAAAGTCAGTTAAAATCCATTTATAGTCATAGCTCACTGTGTGACAATTTCTGCTTTTCTCTAAGAAGAGGATTGAGAGGATTGTATAGATGAGATTAAGAACAAGAGTACCAAGGAGGAAAAAGTAACTCCCTTGGTTCCTAGGGATTTCCAGCTCTTGCTTCCTCACAAGCCCTGTGATAATGTCCTGTCATGTATACCACTAATTAATCACATGTTTACTTAACCTGGTTTCAATAGCTTCATGCTGTTTACAACCAACAATCTTGAGTCACTGGAGAAATTCACCAGAATTGCTCCTTTTTATAAAGCACCGTCCAGGCAAAATCTCAGCTGCTCACATCCCTGGAACCCAAAATTCCAAATGAAAAAATCTTTAACTCTCTGGAGATGATTTATTCATAGACCAGCTTTAGAAAAATGGAGCATTTGAATGAGCCTATATTGATGGTTCATCTATTTCTTTGCATTGATGGCTGAGGAGGGCTTTCTTATCTCTTCTTGCTATTCTTTGGAACTCTGCATTCAGATGCTTATATTTTTTCTTTTCTCCTTTGCTTTTCACCTCTCTTTTTTCATAGCTCTTTGTAAGGCCTCCTCAGACAGCCATTTTGCTTTTTTGCATTTCTTTTCCATGCGGATGGTCTTGATCCCTGTCTCCTGTACAATGTCATGAACTTCATTCCATAGTTCATCAGGCACCATATCTATCAGATCTAGTCCCTTAAATCTATTTCTCACTTCCACTGTATAATCATAAGGTATTTGATTTAGGTCATACCTGAATGGTCTAGTGGCTTTCCCTACTTTCTTCAGTTTAAGTCTGAATTTGGTAATAAGGAGTTCATAATCTGAGTCACAGTCAGCTCCTGGTCTTGTTTTTGTTGACTGTATAGAGCTTCTCCATCTTTGGCTGCAAAGAATATAATCAATCTGATTTCGGTGTTGACCATCTGGTGATGTCTATGTATAGAGTCTTCTCTTGTGTTGTTGGGAGAGGGTGTTTGCTATGACCAGTGCATTTTCTTGGCAAAACTCTGTTAGTCTTTGTCCTACTTCATTCTGCTTTCCAAGGCCAAATTTGCCTATTACTCCAGGTGTTTCCTTACTTCCTACTTTTGCATTCCAGTCCCCTATAATGAAAAAGACATCTTTTTTAGGTGTGAGTTCTACAAGGTCTTGTAGCTCTTCATAGAACCATTCAACTTCAGCTTCTTCAGCATTACTGGTTGGGGCATAGACTTGAATTACTGTGATATTGAATGGTTTACCTTGGAAACGAACAGAGATTATTCTGTCTTTTTGAGATTGCATCCAAGTAATGCATTTCAGACTCTTTTGTTGATCATGATGGCTACTTCTGAGAGATTCCTGCCTGCAGTAGTAGATATAATGGTCATCTAAGTTAAATTCACCCATTCCAGTCCATTTTAGTTCACTGATTCCTAGAATGTTGACGTTCACATTTGCCATCTCCTGTTTGACTGCTTCCAATTTGCCTTGATTCAAGGAGATGACATTCCAGGTTCCTATACAATATTGATCCCTACAGCACTGGACCTTGCTTCTATCACCAGTCACATTCACAACTGGTATTGGTTTTGCTTTGGCTCCATCCCTTCATTCTTTCTGGAGTTATTTCTCCACTAATCTCCAGTAGCATATTGGACACCGACTGTCCTGGGCAGTTCCTCTTTCAGTATCCTATCATTTTGCCTTTTCATACTGTTCATGGGGTTCTCAAAGTAAGAATATTGAAGTGGTTTGCCATTTCCTTTTCCAGTGGAACAGATTCTGTCAGACCTCTCTACCATGCCTGCCTGTCTTGGGTGGCCCCACAAAGCATGGCTTAGTTTCATTGAGTTAGACAAGGCTGTGGTCCTAGTGTGATTAGATTGACTAGTCTTCTGTGAGTATGGTTTCATTGTGTCTGCCCTCTGATGCCCTCTTGCAACACCTACTATCTTACTTTGGTTTCTCTTAACTTTGATGTGGGGTATCTATTCACAGCTACTCCAGCAAAGTGCACCCACTACTCCTTACCTTGGATGAGGAATATCTCCTCACTGCCACCCCTCTCTACCTTGAATGTGGAATAGCTCCTTTAGGCCCTCTGGGGCCCACGCAGCCACTGCTCCTTGGATGTGAGGTTGCTCCTACCAACAACAGCCCCTGGCCTTGGCATGGGACAGCTCCTCCTGGATGCTTCCCCTGGCCTTGGACATGGTGTAGCTCCTGGGCTCGATAAAGGGCAGAAATGATATGGACCTAACAGAAGCAGAAAATATTAAGAAGAGGTGGCAAAAATACACAGAAAAAAAACTGTACAAAAAAGATCTTCAAGATCCAGATAATCATGATGGTGTGATCTCTCACCTAGAGCCAGAAATCCTGGAATATGAAGTCAAGTGGGCCTTAAAAAATATCACTATGAACAAAGCTAGGGGAGGTGATAGAATTCCAGTTGAGCTCTTTCAAATGCTGAAAGAATATGTTGTGAAAGTGCTGCACTCAATATGCCAGCAAATTTGGAAAGCTCAGCAGTGGCCACAGGACTGGAAAAGATCAGTTTTTATTCCAATCTCAAAGAAAGACAATGTCAAAGAATGCTCAAACTACCACACAATTGCACTCTTCTCATATGCTAGTAAAGTAATGCTCAAAATTCTCCAAGCCAGGCTTCAGCAGTACATGAACCATGAACTTCCTGATGTTCCAGTTGGTTTTAGAAAAGGCAGAGGAACCAGAGATCAAATTGCCAACATCCGCTGGGTCATCAGAAAAGCAAGAGAGTTCCATAAAAACATCTATTTCTGCTTTATTGACTATGCCAAAGCCTGTAACTGTGTGGATCACAATAAATCGTGGAAAATTCCAAAACAGATGAGAATACCAGAGTGCCTGACTTGCCTCTTGAGAAACCTGTATGCATGTCAGGAAGCAACAATTAGAACTGGACATGGAGCAACAAGCTGGTTCCAAATAGGAAAAGGAGGATGTCAAGGCAGTTATTGTCACCCTGTTTATTTAAATTATATGCAGAGTACATCATGAGAAATGCTGGACTAGAAGAAGCACAAGCTGGATTCAAGATTACCAGGAGAAATATCAATAACCTCAGATATGCAGATGACACCACCCTTATGGCAGAAAGTGAAGAGGAAATAAAAAGCCTTTTGAGGAAAGTGAAAGAGGAGAGTGAAAAAGTTGGTTTAAAGCTCAACATTCAGAAAATGAAAATCGTGGCATCTGGTCCCATCACTTCATAGGAAATCGATGGGGAAACACTGGGAAAAGTGTCAGATTTTATTTTAGGGGGCTCCAAAATCACTGCAGATGGTGACTGCACCCATGAAATTAAAAGACGCTTTCTCCTTGGAAGAAAAGTTATGACTAGCCTAGACAGCATATTGAAAAGCAGCAACAATTCTTTGCCAACAAAGGTCTGTCTAGTTTTTCCTGTGGTCATGTATGGATGTGAGAATTGGACTGTGAAGAAGGCTGAGTGGCGAAGAATTGATGCTTTTGAACTTTGGTGTTGGAGAAGACTCTTGAGATTCCCTTGGACTGCAAGGAGATCCAACCAGTCCATTCTGAAGGAGATTAGTCCTGGAGATTCTTTGGAATAAATGATGCTAAAGCTGAAATCCAGCACTTTGGCCACCTCATGTGAAGAATTGACTCATTGGAAAAGACTCTGAAGCTGGGAGGGATTGGAGGCAGGAAGTGAAGGGAACGACAGAGGATGAGATGGCTGGATGGCATCACTGACCCAATGCACGTGGGTCTGAGTGAACTCTGGGAGTCGGTGATGGTCAGGGAGGCCTGGCATGCTGTGATTCATGGGGTCACAAAGAATTGGACACGACTAAGTGACTGTACTAAACTGATATTGATGGTTCAAAACTGGAGGAGGAGGGAAAGAGTTCCAGAAATTTTCTATATTTATTTGTTTTTATTAAATCACTCTAGAATGTAAAGGGCCTTTTATACCTATACATTTAGAATTATCTATACCTAAATTAAATTCTCTCACGTCCTATCTTTGATTAATTTGCATTTTATTCAGTTGTGTCCTTTCCTTGTAACATAAATGGGGCATGTTTTTACTCTCTTTTTCAAGTTATACAGTAGTAGTAAATGCTTAGTACAACAACTACAACAGGCTCTACAATTATCTATGTCTATCTACCTACATACCTTCTTACTTACCTACCTATATTTCACCTCTAGATGTAAACAGCATTAAAGTTCTTACTTATATAAACATAAGCAGGATATACACAAAAATATATGTTTTATTTGTAAATAGCAATTTAACTTTTTTTTTTCTAACTGTGATAGGTATTGTACTGCTGATCCTGTTTGTAATGCCAATTGTCTTGCTTTTCACAGTTTGCTGAACTCAGGGTAGGCAAGGCTCAAGCTTAGAGGCTGGAAGAAGACATTAGAAGCCGTAGGAACTGCAGACATGTTTATTCTCTCCTAGCTGGCATGGCAGCCATAACACAGCCTCTCATCTGGCTGACTCAGCAGTCAAAGCAGCAGTCGTATGCTGTGCTTAATCACTGACTTGTGTCTGACTCTTTGTGACCCCATGGACTGTAGCACACCAGCAGTCATAACATAACCATTTTATAGCCATAACATAATCTCACATAACATAACCATGATGATGGTGCAATGTAGCCCCAGTGCAGAAATAGACAGGGAGTTTTAGCTGTTTCTTACATACACTTAAATATTTACAGAACAAAGGTAGCCTATAGTCAGGTGAGGACCTAGCGACACACATGTGCAGTGCTGTAAGTGATCTCAGCTGTTACATAACCCTGCAAAGTCTCTGTTTACAGAACATGGGGCAAGAAAGCATGAGAATGTGGGGCAAGAGAGCCTCATTGGTGCCATCTTAGCTAATTTGCTGTTTCCCTACAGGTATAATGCACTCACATATTCATATGAGAGCAGACATATACTTTCTTTACTCGTTTTTAAAAATGCTAAGTCCACAGAACTCTCAAAAATAATACATTAAAGAGCTATATACTCTTCATCTAAACTACAGATTGCTGCTGCTACTGATAAGTCACTTCAGTCGTGTCCAACTCTGTGCTATCCCATAGACAGTAGCCCACCAGGCTACCCTGTCCCTGGGATTCTCCAGGCAAGAACACTGGAGTGGGTTGCCATTTCCTTCTCCAATGTATGAACGTGAAAAGTGAAAGTGAAGTCGCTCAATCATGTCCGAACCTCAGCAATCCCATGGACTGCAGCCTTCCAGGCCCCTCCGTCCATGAGATTTTCCAGGCAAGAGTACTGGAGTGGGTTGCCATTGCCTTCTCCAGATTGCTAATATTATTATTTTATGAATCAGCTGAAGTAACCGGCAGGTATCATTGCCCTTTATATCTGAAACTTAGAAGAAGGAGGGAAATTAAAAGAGCATGTGGAAGAAAAATATTACATTGTAATTTTTTTTTAACCTTGCGTTAGGTCCAAATTTACTGAACAAAATAGTGTGATCAAATCAAACAAATTTAACATTGAGAAATAATATCTAATATAATTTATATTCAAATTTTTACAAGTATTCACGTAGGAAAGCTATAGACTTTTTTTCTCTTTCTGGTCCAGGATCCAAACCAGGGCCATACATTGCATTTATTTTTTATATTTTTTTGACTTCCCTGATGGCTCAGTTGGTAAAGCATTTGCCTACAATGTGGAAGACCTGGGTTCAATCCTTGGGTCAGGAAGATCTCTTGGAGAAGGAAATGGCAACCCACTTCAGTATTCTTGACTGGAAAAATCCCATGAATGGAGGAACCTGATAGGCTACAGTCCATGGGGTAGGACGCAACTGAGTGACTTCACTTTAACTTTCAATTTCACTTTCACGTTACGTGTTTTAAGTCTTCCTCTGTCTAGAACAGTTTCTTTATTTCTCTTGAGTTTTTGTTTTTTGAGAAAACAGGCCAAATATTAAGGAAAGTGTCTCTTCTCAATTTGTATTTGTCTGATTATTTTATCAGGCTCAGATTCATGTTAAGAATATTTGATAGGAATACCACAAAAATGACATTGTGTCTTCCTTTCAGCATCAGATCGCCTTCATTTTGTCTCATTATTGGTCATGAAATCATTGATCACTTGGTTAACATGCACCAGATTTTGACACTGTAAAGAACTTTTCTCTTTTTCACTTAGTACCTAAGCTATGTGGAAATACTTTGAGACTGTGTAACCATCCTTTTAACTTAGTGGTTTTAATATCCATTGTCTAAATCAATTTATTACCATAGAGATAGTTTCTTTTAATCTTGATGTACTTATACCCTCCATGAACTTTTCCAGAAGCAAATCTTTCCCAAGACTGAAACCTCTGGTCTCTTATAAAACCTTTTTCACCTTCCTTTTGATTTCTCCAGGGCTCAGATGTGGTCTCAATATTTCCTCTATTTTTTTACATCCCTACTGCTCATTGCTAGCCTTCATTTTCTTCCTCACTGAGTTTCTGTAGGACATTGAGTTCTGACGGTGTCTCCATAGTTGACTCTAAGGATATGAATTGTTCATTTCACTACTTGCACATAAACTCAGTTTTGTCATTTTTTGTTTCTAAATAGGTCTGAGGCCTGGATGGTTTACTTTACTATCCAGAGGAGGATGTATGGAAATATTCTTGTTTAAGTAACTGCTATTTTCCTACTGGGCTCAGAAAGTAAAGTCATCCTTGGAGGTTCAGACAGTAAAGAATCTGCCTGCAAGTCAGGAGACTGGGGTTCAATTCCTGAGTCAGGAAGACCCACTAGAAAAGAGAGTGACTATCCACTCTTGTATTATTTCCTGGAGAATTCCAAGGACAGAGGAGCCTGGCAGGCTACTAGAATTGGGAAATTCCTTTTATTTGCAATGTAAAATGTCCTAAGTGTCTTAGCTGAGGGAATGGATTACTGCCTGAGGGGGTGAACGGATTTGAGAACATTTTCCTGATGGCAGAGATGGCATGAGGTGGGGTGGGGGTGACACAGAGGGACATAAATTAGGAACAAATAGGGATAAAAAATTTGAAAGGGAATAAGAGACTGAGAGATAAAGTAACAGAAAAAAAATGAGAAAAATAAAAGAAAATACAGAGAGAAAGAGTGATTAAGAGAGATGGACAACAGATCTGGGGGAAATGAAAGGAGCATATGAAGAAATACATTATTGCATTATTATCTTTACTTTGTGCTAGATCAGAATTTAGGGTGTCAAAAGTTCAAAAGTCAGCAAAGAAATACCAATTGGTCACTGACGTAGTAAAAGTTCCTAAAAGCTTATTGTTCATCATGAAAATGACAGTTCTCAAACTAGGAACATGAAAACCAAACCATGGAATGAGATTCAAGGGTACATTGTTACAAAGCAGCTTACTTAGTGGGAAGACAGTGACTTTTTATTCTTCATTGTAACTGGTTATAATATTAGGATTTTCTTAAATGATAGGAAATTGGTTAGTGATTGCCTCATATGAACTTTGGGAAACAACTGAACTTTTACTTGTGGTTTCCAAAAACATTAACAAATGACCAAAATCAAGCTAATCTTACAAAATAAAACTCAGCTTGTTTGTGTGAACAAACTTTTTTCCTGCTCAAAGAATGTTCAAGATAGGCCTGCATACATATTCTACTTTAACAACTGAATGCCTAACTACTTTGACCAGTCAATTCGGCAAAAATATTATCAAGGGCCACAACAGTTGCTTTTACAGGTCCCAGATAAATTTCCTATTTTTAGAAGTTATCTTAACACCGCAGATCTTTATTTGATAGACTGTACAAAGATCCAGACTTCATATTTCCTGATTAATGTGAGTATAAAAAGGGAAAAATATTAAACTAAATATTTTACATTAACACATTGCCAGAAATTTGGAATGGACAGGGGAAATGAACAGATCTTTAAATTTATGTCTAGCTATTTCCCAATTGCCGTACAAAACTAAAAATGCTTATATGTGTTTATAGCTATTATATGTAGAGTTTTAGGAACTTCTCGAGGTAGGCACTCAGGCTTCACTGATCTTTACTCACCCTTACACTCCTATACTTAGATAATTTTTCTGTATATATTAAAGTTAATGTTTTATCCAATGCATAGAATCTGACTTATTTAAATGGTTCAATGACATAAAATTTACTAAAGTGGGGGGTTTATGCTTTTCTCTTAAAATTTCTGCAGTAAATGAATTGTGGCAATCAAGTTTCCAAATTCTGTTAAGCACAAAATATAAAGTTTGACTATTTTAACTTAAGCAATTCATTTAGGCTTTTTTTATTTTACTACCATGAGATAGTATCAAAATGGCCAGTCTAACAGTTCACTTAATTTGCAATGTGAAAAATACATTTAATATCTCTGATGAAAAGCAGCTCTATTAAACTGAATGGTCTTTCTCCTATTTTAAATGTCTTAGGTCCTTACAATGAACTTCTAAAAATATCCTCATGCTATTGCATTAAGTGAACATTTCATTTACCATTCTACAGATAAATATACACATAAACCATGTTTTATTTAAGACACTTAACTGGAGTGTGAAACATGGTTAAATGAGAAATATTTAATAACCCAATTTCAAAAGGTCAGCTTTCTATTTTAATTCCTCAGAATCCATAAATTCTTGACATTGCCAGTATTTAATGAAAACTTTATTGAATCCTGTGAATAAATTAATGAATGATCTTGTTACTACATCACATTAAAACATCAATTGTCTCTCAGGCAAACCCTGAAATTAGAGTCTTTGTAATGTTAAACAGCTCTATATCTCCTGCTCTCAAAGAGGTTCTAATCCGTCTTACTCTTCATTTCTTGCCTGGTCTCTCAGCTTTTCTGTCTTGGTCCAAACCAAGAAACTGTTGTTCTTTAACCAATGACAGTTTTGTTCTTGCTCTAGTCTGGCTTCCTTATGACAAAGTTTATTGAGATACCCAATCATACAACTTTCTGACAGCCCACAATCTAAGTATACTTCTACTTCCATTAATCCCCCCAAATTTCCTATTCAAATCCCAACCCTATTACAGGCTTTCCCTAACACCTTCTCTTGCAATGACCACTGTTCCTATGGTGAGTGTTCCTCTACCTCTTGTCATAAAAATAAACCCAGCTATACATATATTCTTGGTGAACATTGATAGTCCTTTTGTAATTGTCTTCTGCCTGAGTTTATCCAGTCCTCTGAGCATGACTTGTAAAATTTTGCATAAATTAATCTCCTCTTAGTTACAAACTCACTTACAGCTTCTTTGCTCCACAGCAGCCTGCTCTCCCGATCAAATTTCTGTTTTCTAAATGCTCCAAACTCAATACTGATAACAACTAAAAATGAGAAGTGATGAGAACTTGGAAGTAAAATAGGAAGTGAGAGGACAAATAAGGGTCGAGATTTCCCAGGCAATCTGGTTTGAAAGAGGAGGAGAGTGGGTCTGACTGCATTACTGAAATGAATCAGGACCCTATGGTCTTTCACTTTCATGTCCTCAGTCTACCTATTCTCAGTTGAAAGACTTTGGCCAAAGAATAAGTTTAACCAGAGATATGAAAAAAATTCAAAAACAAAGGAACAGTTCAACAAGATTAAATTATAATAGTTTAGCCCCTAAGTAATACAATGAGAAAGGCTAGAAATCTCAAGAAAATTAGAGATACCAAAGGAATATTTCATGTATAGATGGGCACTATTAAGGACAGAAAAGGTATGAACCTAACAGAAGCAGAAGATATTAAGAAGAGGTGACAAGAATACACAGAACAACTACACAAAAAAGGTCTTCATGACCCAGGTAATTACTATGGTGTGATCACTCACCCAGAGCCAGACATCTTGGAGTGCAAAGTCAAACGGGCCTAGGAAGAAGCTTCACTATGAAAAAAGCTAGTGGAGGTGATGGAATTCCAGTTGAGCTATTTCAAATTCTAAAAGATGATGCTGTCAAAGTGCTTCACTCAATATGCCAGCAAATATGTAAAACTCAGCAGTGGCCACAGGACTGGAAAAGGTGAGTTGTTATTCCAATCCCAAAGAAAGGCAATGTCAAAGAATGTTCAAACTACCACACAAATGCACTCATGTCATATGATAGCAAAGTAATGCTCAAAATTCTCCATGCCAAGCTTCAAGAGTAAGTGAATCGTGAACTTCCAGATGTTCAAGCTGGATTTGGAAAAGGCAGAGGAACCAAAGATCAATTTGCCAACATCATTTGGATCATAGAAAAAAACAAAAGAATTTCGGGGGGGGGGGGGAATCCTCTTCTGCTTCATTGACTACTCTAAAACCTTTGATTGTGTGGACTGTAGCCATGAAATTAAAAGATGCTTGCTTCCGGGAAGAAAAGCAATAACAAACTTAGACAACATATTAAAAACAGACATTACTTTGCCAAAAAAAGGTCGATTTAGTCAAAGCTATGTTTTTTCCAGTTGTCATATATGGTTGTGAGTGTTGGACCAAAAAGAAGGCTGAGCACTGATGAATTGATGCTTTTGAACTGTGGTGTCAGAGAAGATTCTTGAGAGTCCCTTGGACTGTAAGGTGATCCAACCACTCAGTCCTAAAGGAAATCAGTCCTGACTTTTGATTGGAAGGACTGATGCTGAAGCTGAAACTTCAATACTTTGACCACCTGATATGAAGAGCTGACATTAGGAAAGATTCTAATGTCAGGAAAGATTAAAGGCACGAGGAGAAGGGGAAGACAGAGGATTAGATGGTTGGATGGTATCACCAACTCAATGGATATGAGTTTGAGCAGGCTCCAGAAGATGGTTAAAGACAGGGAAGCCTGGAATGCTGTAATCCATGAGGTTGCAAAGAGTTGTATATGACTGAGAAACTGAACAACTATAACAAAATCAAGAACCTTTAGTTCCTTCTCGAGGGCTATCTTTAATATCCTGAGTCTTACTTTAAGCTGTCTTATAGAAACTAAAATCTCCACCAAGCAGAGGAATTTAACTACATGAATATCAGACTGTACGTACAATATAAGCTGCCATAATTCAGAGAGGTGGTCTCAAGAAAAGAGAATAACTGACCCAGGAGCTAGAGATTTACTTTATATAAAACAATCAAGATGACACTGATCAGATCTTCTCATGACCAGTTTCAAGATGACTGTCTGAGAAGGCTGCTATGTTTCTGAAGGTAGCCCTGTTCTATCTATGAAAGCTCTTGTCCATTAATTGTCAGTTGGGAGAGTTGGCCTTTGGACAGGGGTCCAACCTCCTAAATAGAACAAACTTACCCTTCTACCAAGCTTGCCTTTTATTGACTTTAGAGTGATGAATAGCTCTACTTTGATACCAGTTTTAAGTACTCAATGTTAGGCTTCTTCGCTCTCTTTATCTCTGGCTCCCTAGGGTTTTCCCAAATAGAGCCTCTGGCCATGATAACATAATGGGATGGCCTTGAAGAGCTCTGCTGCAAGTGGCTAGCTGACCCAAGATAGGCACTGAGGGCATGTTCCTAGCAGCTGCCGGAACTATTTGTTTTGGTGATCCTCCCTGATTGTCCCAAATACAGCACTGGCTGCCAACTCTCACTTGTCCTTGGTGGAATGGAAACATCTGGATGAGCATCTGGATGAGCAGATGAGTTTAAAAACTGAGTAAGTTCACTAGTGTGCACCTGGGCACCTGGGCACCTCTCCATAGAGAAGATGTTTTGTCAAATGGTTCTGATGCTTGCCTGCCATTGAGGAGCATCTGTGGGCATGAAGTGCTATTTGGGTATTCTGTTGATTCTGATGTGTGTCTGACATCAAAGACTATTTGTGTTTGGGAGGTGTGTGGGACTCAGTATTAAAAGGTTTGTGACCACTCTGTCTTCTGTTGTATGAGTATATATTCCATGTGTATGATTGTGTCTTTGTTGTGTTTTGTAAAATGGGAAATTCAAGTTCAACTCATTAGAAAAAAATTTACCTATGAGATTATGACTGAAGCAAAAGAAAGACAACCTTTTTAAGAATATATGAAACAGCATTCTTTAGCCTTTGGAAAAAATTGGTTAAAATTAAATTCTTCTGAAACTCCAAGACTCGTTCTTTCTGCACAAGCAGTTAGAGAAAACTAGCTTGAAAAATACTATTTTTAGAATTCTGACCCTGCAAGAACAAAAATATGCCTAGGAGAAATCTTGAAGCTAACACTTAACATGTCCTTGAAATACAAAACAGACCATTTTGCCTGAGACTTTTGTCTTGGGTTTACTAGTAAAACTTGAAAGGATATTTGGGTTTATTAAATATACATCTTGTACCATATTAAAGAGAAATTGTACTATGAGAAAAAAACATGTTTTTAGAGGTTATGGAATATGTTCTTAAGCTCTCCAATAGAAAATACTGATATAACAGTCCAGTTACTTGTTTCTTGACTTTGTTAAGGTCTTTTAATCACTAAAACTTGTGATATGTAGGTAAAGCTACTAAAAATGACAAGAAAAGCATTTCATTGTGCAAAACAAGTAGGGTATATGTTGTTGATGAGAAAAGGTATAAAGAATGGAGATATTTTTTGTTGAGGAAAAATGATAACTTTGTTCCATAGCTGGTTGTTTCTGAGTGGGAGAAATATGGGGCAAATCATATGGCTACAAATGTGATAAAAGGTTTCTAAGAAAAGGACATTTTGAGAAAAGAATTTTGTACATTGTCAGGAGAGATTAAGCTTACATTGGTTTTAATTTGGTAATTGAACTTTGTAATTAATATTAAGCTGGTACTAGACCAAAATTTGATTTTCTTTTTCTATGTTAAAAGAACAAAATTTTTCTGGGATATTGAACTGCTTTTGATAATAGATTGTAAGTTTCATTCTCTGGATAACATGGAGTATCCCAAAGGGCCCCTAGTCATCTCAGAATAAGTTAACTAGGATTATTTGGTATGTTAAATTATGTGGAAAACATATGATAACTTTTAGATCATACTGCTGAACTGAGTAAGAAATTTAAAGAATTCTAATGGATGCGAAGAATTGACTCATTTGAAAAGACCCTGATGCTGGGAAAGATTGAAGGCAGGAGGTAAAGATGGACAACAGAGAATGAGATGGTTGGATGGCATCACTGATCATGAAGGTGATGACATGATGGACATGAGTTTGAGTAAACTCTGGGAGTTGGCAATGGACAAGGGAGGCTGGGCCTGCTGCAGTCCATGGGGGTCACAAAGAGTCAGACATGACTGAGCGACTAAACTGAAGTGACAGGAAAGCTATTGCTTTGCTTCAAACCATATTTTTGACCTTCAGGTTCAGGAGGTCAAAATGACTAACATTCTTAGAACAATTAAGATGATGCTGATCAGACCAGTGCATGACTAACTTCAAGATGGCTGTCTGAGCAGACTGCACTGATTTTGCATGTGGCCATCTCTCTTCACCCATAAAGCTCCTGCCCACTGCTTGTTGGGAGGGACAGGAGTTGACCTTTGCACAAGTGTCTACCTCTCCCACCCCCCCCCCCACAGGTTGCTGGTCTCCTAAATAAAGCAAATTTTGCTTTCCACCACCCTAGCCTCTTTACTGGCTTTAGAATGGCAAGCAACTGGATCCCCACTTTCAGTAACATGGCCTCAGCTTTTTTTTTCGCCCCCCCCTTCATCATAATTACCTTAAGCGTAAATGGGTTGAATGCCCCAACCAAAAGACAAAGACTGACTGAATAGATACAAAAACAAGATCCCTATATATGCTGCCTACAAGAGACCCACCTCAAAACCTGTCTCTTATACACATCTCAACTGGATCCCCACTTTCAGTAACATGGCCTCAGCTTTTTTTTTCGCCCCCCCCCATAATGAAATCTGAGGAAAAGTCAAATAAAAGAATCTTAAAATGCTGTCCATCCCTTACATAAAGTTTTCATGTTCTAAGGCTTTATGTGGAAAATTACATTATCCTATCAGCTGGCCACAGAATATGAAGGCTAGACCTATAAAATCAGAGGCTCTGAGGGTGAATCCCAGGCATCAATACTTTTCAAAGCTCCCCAGGTAATTTCAATGTTCAGCCAAGATTGAGAAGCACTACTATAAAGAAAAGCAAAAGAGTAATAAAGAAAATCTTCAGTTTAGTGGTTGCTCTGGCAGGAGGAAGAGAGAGATGGCTTCAGAAAGGAATAATCAGAAAGTTTTAACTACCTTGGTAGTCTGTCACAAAAGCAGGCAATGATATGAGGTGTTTTTCTAATCTTACTATTATAATTATCATGATCATGCTTTATATACATTAATTTTTGAGTGAGATGTTCAATTTGAAATAATTTATATAAACAACAACAACAACAAAAAAAACTTAGAGCAGTTGTCTCAGTTGTCACTGATAACATAATCACTTAGATGCTACTAGCCCAGTATATGCCCTGAAAATAAATAGTGAAGTTCTCAAAAAAACTACTTGGTATAACACAAAAATGTGTTTTTTTAAGATAATTTATTCAATAGAGAGAAATTCCCATAATGAATATCATGGTTTTTAAAACTTTTTTCTTTATGTAATAAGCACCATTTCTTCCCTCTTATAAATGAAAAGAAACTTAGCATTTCTGCAATTTAGAGATTCTGCCATTGCTGAGCAGCTCTGATTCTATCAGGAAAAAGGCTCATTCTTTGAACTGCTAGAAACTCTAGTAAAGAAGAATTGGCCTTTTGTTCTTCTACCCACAGGAAATCCAAATAAACACAAGGAAGACTGATTCCATGCTCTTCCTCTATTGCTTGCAAAGTCTAATTTAAATTTTGCACCTAAGGAGGTGGAAAAAGATGGCAGAGGAATAGGACAGGGAGACCACTTCCTCCCTCACTACTTCATCAAAAGAACATTTCAACGCTGACTAAATTCCACAAAACAACTTCTGAATGCTGGCAGAGGACATCAGGCATTCAGCAAAGCAGATCATTGGCTTCAAAAACAGGTAAGAATAAATATAAAAGACGAAAAAAGAGACAAAAAAGGTAGGGAGGGAGCTCCGTCCCGGGAAGGGAATCCCGTCCCAGGAAGAGACTCTTAAAAAGAGAGATTTCCAAACACCAGGAAACATTCTCACAGCCGAGTCTGTGGCGAGCCTTGGAAGCACAGAGGGCAACATAACAGGAAGGAAAAATAAATAAATAATTCAAGCCCACAGATTACGAGCCCAACAGTAAATCCCCCAGTGCACAAGCAGCGCAAACACCTGCATCCAACACTAGTAAGTGGGGGTTGGGCAGGGAGGAGCAGGAGGCGCAAGTGGCAGTGCTTTCTAAGAACCTGGCCACTGGAGACACAGGCTACTGGGCTTTTCTCGAGAATCGGGTCATAAGACCCTGCGCATGGCCAGAACGAACTAACTTTGGCTATCAAACCAGACTGGGGGATAGCTATCACGTGAAACATTTGAACATAAGACACTGACAGGACCACGCACAGAACAAAGGATGGATCAGAAATAGCTGACTGCAGACCATCCCCCTCCGATGACAGGCAGCCAGAGCCTTAAGGGCTGGAAGGGGGCAATTGCAGCTCAAGAGAGACATTACCTACCAAAGTGCAAGCAAGTTTCTTTGCTAATTAAGACTTTTGGGGGCTCTGGACAGTCATCATCTGCCTGAGAAGGAGCCCCAGCGGTACTCCCAGAAAATTGAGCAGCACAGAAAGGCCAGAATTCGCAGCAATTGCACTCGCCAAACTGCCCAGCTACTCGGACCTGGGAAGGGCACAAAGCGCAGGCCCAACCAAATCTGCGCCTTGGAGGGCTTCCTGAGCACCGAGCCAGAGTGGCTTAGACCGGAGAGGTGCATGAAGCCTGGGGCAGGCCTCAGACGGTTATCTGGCAAAGCAACATAGAGCCTGAGAGATGTGCACCAAGAGCAGGGGCAAGCCCAGCGTAGAGTCCATCACCGCCATCCCTCTGTCAAGATGAAAATCAGACACGGAAGAGACCAGAAAACAGAGGAAATCAAACAGAGGGAACTGCCTTGGTAACTACCCCACATAGCCCACAATGCCAGAGAAAGGGCCAGATATACCTTTACTACTTTTATGATCAATTTTTTTTTTTTGATTGATGTGGAAGCGTGATTTTTTCTTTTTCTTTTTTTTTAATAATTTTTAAAATTTTTTAAACATTTCTTTTGTCTTCTTTTTTAAAACTTTCTTAAAATTTTAAGTC
>SJYC01039640.1:0-21450 GCA_006408675.1 Madoqua kirkii | reverse complement strand
AACTGATAATGCTGAAGTATATATTTTAAATTTTAATTAAAATATAAATTAGTTTATCATAAAATGATAAAATATAAATATTAGAAGCATTTCTAAAAGTCTAACAATAAAGAATTGGCTGAATATAAATAGCTACTTGAAAACATTCTAAAAAAGGATAGAAACAAAAAAAAGGATAGAAAATATTGAGCATTTATGATACCACTTACATAAAATGTTTCTAACATTGACTGACCTCTTAATACATCCCTCCTAGCATGTTAATGCCACATTTGTTATCACATTTAACCCTTAGGACTCAATTAGGCAACGATTTTACCCCTGAACTACAGAAGAGTGAACTGAGGCTTATAGAGATGATAAAACATATTCAAATTCACATAATAAGTAACAGAGCAGGGACTTAACCTTGGTGGCTGTGACTCCAGAGCCTGAGGTCTTAAACTAAGCTTTACTGGTAATATTCTGTAATTTCTGTTTAATGGCTGGTTTTGATTTGGGGCCTTGTGGTGTTTGTCCAAATATTTTCACAAATGGAATAAAGACATGAAAGTCCAATTCTCTGTTCCTCTTAAAAACTGGAAGATCTATGAACTTTTGATCTTTAATGTGGCTGCTCTGCCAAGGTATTAGTAGCAATTTCCTTTCCCCCCCCCTTTTAAATGTTGCTTTCACTTCACAATTTACCACAATTAGTCTTACATACTCTTTAAAGTTCTATACTTGAAAATTTTAGACATTTAGTTTGAGATTTCTCTCTCTGTGTAAAAAACAGAATGATAAACATATCAAAAATGGCAACACTACAGGGTAATTTATATTTTCTTAGTTTTTTTGGTGTATGTGCATGTTTTAAAAATACTCTGAAGTGAATAGGAAACATTTGATAAAATAAAGGGCACATTGCTTAAGGTATAAAGTTGTCAGTAGATGGAAGAATTTATTTTATGTGTAAAGAAGCTTTGGATCAGTCATGATTCCAGTTACTTCCTAAGTATAACTGTTTCATCTCCTGGATTAATCTTTCTAAATTATAGTTTTCAAAAAATAATTTCCCTACTAAAAATATTTCAGTGGTTTCTAAGTTATCTTTGCAAACTTCTCTCTTTTGCTCACAAATATACCAAATATTCATGCTTTATTATTTCTATACCATGTAAGTTGACCTTGACAGTACCTCTGAGCTCATCTCTGAATATGTGTTACATTTTCCATCTAACTATGCAGACCCTGCTGCTGAGTCATATACAACTAACTAAGGTAAGTATCCACCTTTGAAATAAATTTTTGCCCTGTCTTAATCTCTGTGTGTATGCATGCACGTGTGTGTGTGGAGAGCGAGAGAGATTGGAAAAGACTCTTAAAAGTCCCAAGGACTTCACGGAGGTCAAACCAGTCAATCCTAAAGCAAATCAACCCTGAATATGAAGAGTTAAATCTGAAACTGAAGACTGAATCTGAAACTTCAATATTTTGGCAACCTGATAAGAAGAGCCAACTCATTGGAAAAGACCCTGATGATGAGGAATATTGAAGGCAGGAGGAGAAGGGAATGATAGAGAACAAGATGGTTGGATGGCATCACCAGCTCAACAGATATGAGTTTGAGCAAGCACCAGGAGATGGTGAAGGACAGAAAAGCCTGGCATGTTACAGTCCATGGGGTCGCAAAGAGTCAGGCATGACTAAGTGACTGAACTGAATTGATACACACACACACACACACACACACACACATATGTTTTCATATGGATATATATATATAGAGAGAGAATCTTTCCTCCTATAAACACTTAATGTCACTCATTACCTATAATAAGCATTTAACACAATATAGTGTAATACTTTGCATATGAAATTTTTCATGAACATACAGTTCACCAAATCAAATTGTAAATGTTTTAAAAACAAGGATTGACACTGCATTTTAGTTACAGAAAACAAAGGAAGAGATTGTATCCAGAAGAAAGAAAAAAGTACTCAAAATCACGTTACACTTAGGTTATAAAGAATACTGAAAAATATCGAATGCTTTGTACAGTTCAGATGTGACTTTAGCAGGGACCATACCAGATGGACTCCAAGGCCAATATAAGATTTGACCATTAAGTATTATGATAGATAATAAAAAGCCAGATATGTGATGTCCAAATGAATGCATTCTACTCAGTACAGTAACTTTAGGTATGCAAATATTGATTGTAAAGACTTCAGATCGTTCCTTTCTAAACACTCCTTTCAAATTGCTCTAAAAAATTAAAGCTTTACCCTAAGAACCAAGCAACCACACAGATAGAAAACTGTGTTTTAACGTTAAATGATATACTTATCAGTCAGGAACTCAGTAGGAAACCAATGGTAAACTCAAAGTCATTGATTAAAGAATGCAATTAAGAGATGTCTAAATATTTTGAAAAGGGCTTCCGGAAAACTGACAAGGGATATAATGAAACACCATCCCTTGTCTGTGGTAGCTTATCATAGTGAGCAATCAGCAACACTAATGGTAAGGCAGTTTTTGTTAGTGAAAGGGTAGTTACTTGGAGAAGGCTAATGAAAAGGTGGTTTTGCTTGATCATCCAGTCTCTAACTGGTGCCTCCTATCACAGCGAGGCTGGAAGCAAGAGCACATAGGAGCCTGTTGATGCTGCCCATCTCCATCAGCTTCCTGGGATGCAGCACAGGGTGCAGAGTGGAAGGTAGATCTGGAGGCGAATGAAAAATCTCCATAATTCAAAAAATTCACTCTGATTTCTAGAAATCTAATTACTTTCAGAGCCAAGCCTGTGAGTAAAGGAAGTAATAAACCAGAAATCATATTATTTTTCCTTCCCTACACATCCACTTCTCTAAACTTAAAAATGTAAGAGGCACTGTGTCTATGAAAGATTAAACTTGCTAAACGAAAGCCAAAACCACCAGCTTCCAGAATATCAGCAAATGTTTCAGGCTTGTTTGTCTGATGCTTATAGATGACTTTTTTGAAGCCAATAATTAACTAGTTCACTAGGGCCTAGCCTGCCTAAATGTCCAACCCTTGCTGTAGATATCAGAAGGATAGCCTGGAGGTTCTAATCATATTCCAAGACTCGACCTGCTGACGGCATGAGGATGGAGAGAAGCCCTAGCACTGCTGCTGTCTCTCAGGCAGGGCAGGTAAGCAAGGCATCTGATGTCCTAGCTATTTGGTAAATGGTGGGAACATACAATGCATTTGTTAGCAGAGCCTACACAGCAGAGGGTAATCCTTGTCAAACTGATAAAATTATGAAAGGGAATTTTATTGATTGTTATTCCGCCACTTGGGGGTTAAGAAATGTGGAAGTGTGAGTCCATTGAGCCCATCTGGAGAGATGCTCTTTTCCATTAGTACATTTCTTTTTTTTAAATTTTTTTGAATGCTCAGAATTACTCTCAAAAACAGGAGAAAAAATAAAGTAGGATAGGTGGCTCAGTTGGTAAAGAATTTGCCTGCAATGCAGGAGACCCAGGTTCAATCCCTGGCAGACGGCATGGCAACCCATTCCAGTATTCTTGCCTGGAAAATTCCGTGAACAGAGGAACCTGGTGGGCTACAGTTTGTGGGATCTCAAAGAGTGGGATATGACATAGTGTTCAATCACCACCTTTATGTTATCTAGATTTAAATGGGAAAGCACTGGAAATTTGTAGCTAATCAATATATTAAAGGATATGTTGGACCAGATTAGAAAAATTAAAATTGTATCTTGTCACTTTTGTGAGTCTAATGTTATCTTTCTTACTTTTTAACTGAGAACTCAATCAAAAAAAAAAAACAGATGAAAGTCATATGGCCAACACTATAGAAAAAACAATTCAATTTAAAACCATTTCCTATAAATTCTATAGTAATGGTTTGGGTTTTAAAAGTTGCCTTTTGAGATATAAACTAAAAATGAGTTATAGCCACTTATGTTCCCAATGCTTCCTTCATTTCAGCAGTTCCCACTTTCCATCCCCTTATTTGTCATTCAAGTCTTTATATTTCAATGGCATTTTTGTAGAACTAATGGGGCTCAGCCCTCTTGTTATTAGAACTCTGCTTGGTTTCACTTTTGACAATGCCGGCTCTTCTAGCTGTTGCTGTCAGTCATTAGAGCCCAGTGTGCTTCAGGAGGCTGCACTGTAAACAAGGTAGCTATCAAGAGTCAAACTAGCCAGGAAAGCCGAGAAACAGCAGCAAACCGAAGAGACATACTGTGGGGAACAATATCTACGCCTTAAAGTTTGGGTTTGCACAGTGCTTAAATGGAGTTGTGTGAAATCAAAACCCCCAAGTTTTGACTTGCTGTATTTGCCAGCGAAAGAGCCAGTCTCCTTCGCACAGACTACCTTTTCTACCTTGTTCTCCAAGCACTTAAGAGTGCAGACCCGGTGCTGCGCAGCCAACAAATCTCAAAGCATGCCTGCACTCCGCTATGTATCAAAGTCTCTTAATATGCCAACAAAGTTCTCCAAGGTCAGGAAAGCAGTTTATCAACCTTTTATAATATCTTAGAGCAGCAATAAATTTATTCTAGTGTGGGACCTATGAATATTTCAGACGCTCTGTGAGAAAAGCTCTTTGGCTTAAGACAGTCATGTACCTGAGTTTGGTCTCAAGAAAGAACCATTGTTCCCACCATTTCACTTTTTTTGCTGTTTAGCTCTAATTAATACAGTTTTTCAAGGTGCTTTCTGCTGTACCTTACTGTTAAATTTAATTTCAAAAAATTCTTCACTTAAAAAACACTTTATTTTGTGCACTTACAGAAATAATTTAAACCTTCAAAGAAACACAGAATTCTTTTTTTCCCTCAAACATCTCATGGAAAATTAGTTTTATGATTTGAGTTTTTGTTATTTTTTCTTTCTTCCTTAATATTTTTTTTCTTTTTTCTTACCTATTTCACATTAATTGAAATAGGTCATGTAACAATTTAGTAGAACATTGTAATACAGTCAAGCAGAGACTTTTATCTACTTTTCAGAGTAGATATTGGGCTGGCCTAAAAGTTCATTTCAGTTCTTTTGTAAGCTCTTATGGAAAAACCCAAGAAAATATTTTGAGCAACACAATAATATTAATATGTCATCCATTATGCAGATTGAGTTCAGTTCAGTTACTCAGTTGTGTTCAACTCTTTGCCATCTCATGGACTGCAGCATGCCAGCCTTCCCTGTCCATCATCAACTCCCAGAGCTTACTCAAACTCATGTCCATTGAGTCAGTATTGCCATCCAACCATCTCACCCTCTGTCGTCTCCTTCTCCTTCTGCCTTTAATCTTTCCCAGCATCAGTGTCTTTACCAATGAGTCAGTTCTTTGCACCAGGTGGCCAAGGTATTGAAGTTTCAGCTTCAGCATCAGCCCTCCCAGTGAATATTCAGGACTGATTTCCTTTAGGAGGGACTGGTTGGATTTCCTTGCAGTCCAAGGGACTTTCAAGAGTCTTCTGCAACACCACAATTCAGAAGCATCAGTTCTTCGAAGCTCAAATTTCTTTATGGTACAACTCTCACATTCATACATGACTACTGGCAAAACCATAGCTTTGACCAGACAAACCTTTGTCCACAAAGTAATGTCTCTGCTTTTTAATATGCTGTCTAGGTTTGTAATAGTTTTTCTTCCAAGGAGCAATTGTCTTTTAATTTCATGGCTGCAGTCACCTTCTGAAGTGATTTTGGAGCCCAAGAAGATCAAGTCTGTCACTGTTTCCATTGTTTCCCCATCTATTTGCCATGAAATGATGGGACCAGAAGCCATGATCTTGGTTTTTTGAATGTTGATTTTTAAACCAGCTTTTTCATTCTCCTCTTTCACTTTCATCAAGAAGCTCTTTAGTTCCTCTTTGCTTTCTGCCATGAGGGTGGTATCATTGGCATATCTGAGATTATTGACATTTCTCTAGGCAATCTTGATTTCAGCTTGTGCCTCATCCAGCCCAGTATTTTGCATGATATATTCTGCATATAAGTTAAATAAACAGGGTGACAATAGACAGCGTTGTAGTACTTGTCTCCCAATTTGGAATTGGTCCATTGTTTCATGTCCATCCCAACTGTTGCTTATTGACTTGCATACACATTTCTCAGGAGGCAGGTAAGGTATTTTCCCATCTCTTGAAGTATTTTTCACAATTTTGTGATCCACACAGTCAAAAGTTTTATTGTAGCCAATGAAGTAGAAGTAGATGTTTTTCTGGAATTCTGTTTTTTCTATGATCCAACGGATTTTGGCAATTTGTTCTCTGACTCCTCTGCCTTCTCTAAATTCAGCTTGAATATCTGGAAGTTCTCAGTTCATGTTCTTTTGAAGCTTGGCTTGGAGAATTTTAAGCATTACTTTACTAGCGTATGAGATGAGTGCAACTGTGCAGTAGTTTGAACATTCTTTGGTATTGCATTTCTTTGGAATTGGAATGAAACCTCACCTTTTCCAGTCCTGTGGCCGCTGCTGAGTTTTCCAAATTTTCTGACATATTAAGTGCAGCACTATAACAGCATCATCTTTTAGGATTTGAGATTATTTATTGCTAATTCTCAGGTACCCTCAAAATTCTTGAACAGTGTCCTCATATTAGAAAATAATTACTTACAGACTGAGGTTTGAGACAACTTACAAATGCTAGTAATGAGGAGGGAATGGAAGTAGAAACTCTTTTCCTATTAGCCAACTTCAAAAATTATGCACTATCATGCCAGAGTCATGATTCAAAGATTTTTTAGATTAATGGGCCAGAAATTATTTTTGCCATATTTTTTCATATATACATGAGCATATATACATGCACATATATACACTTTCCTCAGCAAATGACTCCCTAATACTTATTATTATAGTTCAGATCCACAAAAGTGATATTTATATGTTACTCATTTACAAAGATTCTCAGTGACTTTGGGTTTAGTTTGAACCTGACTCATTCGAAGGTTAATTTTGTTTTGCTTTGTTTTTTCTTTTATATCTAACCAGCACCTCCTGATTATATATTTTGCTCATATTTATAAACTTGCTCTTGTACGGTACTTCACTGTAAAGAACCTGCTGTGAAGTTACCTACTTGCTTTCCTGACAGCTTTTTAGATCAAATTTATTTTTCATATTTGTGACTTTTGTTCACAAGTGTCATCATTGAATATGGTATGTAATATCTGCTCTGAACATTTACCTCTGCCTGATTAGTTCTGTATTCTGACTTTATTATTACTATTCACTTCTTGGAAATGAGATTTCTGATACTAAGATCAGCCCCTTTTCCATATAACTTTCTTATTATATGTACCTCCAGCCCACATATCATCTCAGCTCCAACAAGGCTGACTGGATTTGGCCCTGGGACATTGCTTCTGTATGAGCTCTCTGAAATGCCTTCTCTTTGCCTTTCTTCATAATTTAAATGCTCTGACAAAATCACATGTGAATGAAGAGGAAAAAATACATAATTGTTTTCAGTCATATTATCTCTCCCAATCTGTAATAGATTATGATTTCTTAAATTGTAGAAACTCTTCTGTACTCATGTTGTGTAATATGAGATATTAAAAGTGAGAAAAATTTATATTGATTTATAGTACAGTTCACAATGGATCTATAATACAGTCAAAATATAAACATATTCAATAAACTAGTACAAAATAAATTCACATGTATAACCACTACTCTGCTCTTCAAACAGAACATCACAAGCACTCCAGAAACTCCTTTTATGCCTTTCTTCCAACTGTTACATCTGTCTTCACCAAAGTTAGCTTGCCTTTAAAATCACTGTTTGATTTTTGCCTGAGCTTGGACTTCATATAAATGGGATAATAGAGTACACATGGTTATCCATCTATATTCTAGAGTCAATATTTTTTGTGACAGTTATCCATATTGTGCAGCTGTACTTTATTCAGTTTCTTTGTTTCATCATATTCCACTGAATTAACATTTATGATCAATTGCAATATTGATAAATATTTGGGTTTACAGTTTCTTATGGCTAGAGATAATGCTGCTAGGAACATTTTTTGTATGTGTCTCTTCCTGTATGTCTGCACAAATTTCTGTTAGATAGATGCTTAACATGAGTATGGTTAATGAAATTGCTAAATCTTAAGGAAAATATATGTTATAAGTGGAAAGTCAAATAGTTTTCTGAACATAACAACTTGCATTATTGCTGCTTCATATCTTCACAGACATTTGATTTAACTTCAGCTGTTTGCTGGATCTGTAATGATATCCAATGTGCTGTAAATCCCTAATGATAGTAAGTGAAAAAAAGTGTTAGTCACTCAATCATGTCCGACTCTGTGACCCAATGGACTATATAGCCCACCAGGCTCCTCTGTTCATGGAATTCTCCAGGCAAGAATACTGGAATGAGTTGCCATTCCCCTCTCCAGGGGATCTTCCTGACCCAGAGACTGAACCCTGGGCTCCTGCATTACAGGTACAGTTGTTACTGTCTGAGGGATGTAAGTGAAAGTGAAAGTGAAGTTGTTTTGCTCAGTCGTGTCCAACTCTTTGCGACCCCATGGACTGTAGCCCACCAGGCTCCTTAGTCCATGGAATTTTCCAGGCAAGATTACTGGAGTAGGTTGCCATTTCCTTCTCCAGTGGATCTTCCCAACTCGGGAATTGAACTCGGGTCTTCCACACGACAGGCAGACACTTTACCTTCTGAGCCACTATGGTCAGCACCTATTCATATGTGTATTTGCCATTTGTGTATAAAATACAGTTTAATGCAAATTCAAGTCTATCATCAAATTTTCTTTTTCCTTTCTGTAAAAGTTGATATATAAGGTTTCTAAATATCTTATGAACATGAGCAAATGTTTGAAATATCTTCCCCTACTCTGAATTACCAGAATCTCTGTGATATTGTGGACTAGAATATATTGATTTTAATGCAGTCTAATTTGAGAATCTTTTCTTTTATGAACAGTGTTGTTTTTCTCATCTTTAAACAATCAATTTCTGTGCTGTGGAACTGAGGGTAATCTTGGTAATTTTCTGTGATATCTATTATGTATTAACTCCTGGTTGTCTCTCAACCTTTGTGTTTTCCAATCTGCCCTCTGTTGTAGCAGCTTTCAGGAGTTGATGATGTACGGATAAGATAGGAGAAAAAGGAGTTAGACACAAACACTAGATAATGAAGGAGGGGCTCAGCTGCTGGGATGTGATAATGTCTGGTTGAAACCAGCTGGACCTATTTTGTAAAAAGGAAGGTAAATGGAAAGGAAAGTCTTATATGTCCAAATGTTTATGACTGTAATCCAAGATTCAAATCTAAGAAACTCCCGCTGGGTATGCTTGGCTCACACCTGTTAAAATGCCTTCTTTAGAAGGCATAGAAGCTTGGTTTTTCAGATGATTCCCTTATGAGTCCACCTCCTCCAGGTCCACACTGGGGAACTACTACCTGCAATTCTTAGAGTTGACAGTCTTCCAGATGGCCTACCACTAACACTGAAGCTGGGCTGCTGGAAGTCACACCACCTTATCCCTCCAGCCTTGTCTTATACCCTCCCTTACTGGAGGTGAGTCCTTCCAGTACTACACAAAGCAGGGCTACTTACCAGCCTCCCAGTACCAAACTGCCCCTTAAGGAAAGTGCTAGCAGGTGATGGACAAGCAGAGTCCACATCCCTTTTCCTATGGCTGACCTAGATACTTGAAAAGAAAAATTTGGGTGTTTTTCTGAGAATGCCAGTCAGTTCCTAGAGGAATTTACCAACATGAAAATACCCTATGAACCAACTTAGGGGGACCTATAAGCCTCCTTTCTACCTGCTGCATCAGTGAAAAAAAGCTGGATCCTTGGTACAGCTCAAGCATACGCCAGTGAATTGGCAGACAAATCAGGGACATACAACCTGCTTTACTGGGGGAGATTCAACTTCTGGCCAAGACCCCCATTGGGAAAATCAACAGGGAGGTAGAAGATTTGAACACAAGAACCACATAATAACTTACCTTATCATTATACAGTGGAGATGACAAATACATTCAAGAGGTTAGATCTGGTAGATAGAGTGCCTGAAAAACCATGGATGGAGGTTTATAACATTGCCAGGAGACAGTGACCAAAACCATCCTCAAGAAAAATAAATGCAAGAAGGCAAAGTACTTGTCTGAGGAAGCCTTACAAATAGGTGAGAAAAGAAGAGAAGTGAAAGGCAAAGGAGAAAGGAAACAATAATCCCAACTGAGTATAGCATTTCAGAGAATAGCAAAGCTTCTTAAGTGAACAACACAAAAAAATAGAGAAAAAACATAGAATGGAAAAGATGAGAGATTTTTTTCAAGAAAATTGGAGATACCAAGGGAACATTTCATGCAAGGATGGGCACAATAAAGGACAGAAATTGCACTGACCTACAGAAGCAGAAGCGATTAAGAAGAGATGGCAAGAATACACAGAAAAACTATATAAGGGAGGTCTTAATGACCCAGATAACCATGATAGTATGGTCACTCACTTACAGCAGACATCCTGGAATGTGAAGTCAAGTGGGCCTTAGGAAGTGTTTTGAGGAACAAAGCTAGTGGAGGTGATGGAATTCCAGCTGAGCTATTTAAAATCCTGGAAGATGATTCTGCTAAAGTGTTGCATTCAATATGCCAACAAATTTGAAAAATTCAACAGTGGCCAGAAGACTGGAAAAGATCAGTTTTCATTCCAATGAGGGTCAATGTCATTGACATTGACAATGTCAATGAATGAAAGGCGATGTCAAAAAATGTTCAAACTACCATACAATTACACTCATTTCACATGCTAAGCAAGATTATGCTCAAAATCTTTCAAGCTAGCCTTCAATAGTATGTGAACCAAGAACTTTCATATGTATAAGCTATATTTAGAAAAGGCAGAGAAACCAGAGATCAAATTGCCAGTATCTGCTGGATCACAGAAAATGCAAGGGAATTCCAAAAATACATCTACTTCTGCTTCAGTGACTATGCTAAGGCCTTTGACTGTTTGGATCACAACAAAATGTGGAAAATTATTAGACAGGAATACCAGGCTTTTCCTGCCTCCTGAGAAAACTGTATGCAGGTCAAGAAGCAACAGTTAGAACTGAACATGGAACAACAAACTGGTTCAAAATTAGAAAAGGACTACACCAAGACTGTATATTGTCATCTGTTTATTTAACATATATGCAGAGTGCATCATGTTTAATGCCAGGCTGGATGAAGCTCAAGCTGGAATCAAGATGGCTGGAAGAAATATTAATAACCACAGACAAGCAGATGACACCATTCTAATGGCAGAAAGAGAAGAGGAACTAAAGAGCCTATTGATAAAAGTAAAGGAGTAGAGTGAAAAAGCTGGCTTAAAACTCACCATTCAAAATATGAAAATCATGGCATCTGATTCAATCATCTCATAGCAAATAGATGTGGGAAAAATAGAAAGTATGACAGATCTTATTTTCTTGGACTCCAAATCACTGCGGATGGTGAATGCAGTCATGATATTAAAAGACCCTTTCTCCTTGGAAGAAGAGCTATGAGCAACCCAAACAGTATATTAAAAAGCAGAAATATCACTTTATTGACAAAAGTTCATATAGTCAAAGTCCAGTAGCCATGTATGGATGTGAGAGTTGGGCCATAAAAAAGGTTGAGCTGTGAAGAGTTGATGCGTTTGAACTGTAGTGTTGGAGAAGACTCTTGAGAGGCCTTTGGACAGCAAGTAGGCTGTCCAGTTGATTGTAACCAATCAATCCTAAAGGAAATCATGGTATAAATCAAGAACTAAAAAGCCTCTTGATGAAAAAGAAGAGAGTGACAAAGTTGGCTTAAAACTCAATATTCAGGAAACTAAGATCACTACATCTGGTCCCATCATCTCATGGCAAACATGGGGAAACAGTGACAGACATTTTGGTTTGGGGGCTCCAAAATCACTGCAGATGGTGACTGCAGTCATGAAATTAAGAGGCTTGCTCCTTGGAAGAAAAGCTCTGTTCAAATTAGACAGTATGTTAAAAAGAAGAGATATTACTTTGCTGACAAAAGTCCATCTAGTCAAAGCTATGGTTTTTCCATTATTCATATATGGGTGTGAATGTAGGACTATAAAGAAAGCTGAATGCCAAGGAATTGATGCTTTTGAACTGTGGTGTTGCAGAAGACTCTTGACAGTCCCTTGGACTGCAAGGAGATGAAATCAGTCAATCCTAAAAGAAATCAGTCCTAAATTTTCATTGGAAGGACTGATGCTGAAGCTGAAACTCCAATAGTTAGTCCACATGATGTGAAGAACTAACTCATTGGAAAAGACCCCAATGCTGGGAAATATTAAAGGGAAGAGGAGAAGGTGATGACAGAGGACAAGATGGTTGGATGGCATCACTGACTCAACAGATATGAGTTTGAGCAAGATTTGGGAGTTGATGATGGACAGGGAGGCCTGATGTGCTGCAGTCCATGAGGTTGCAAAGAATAAGACATGACTGAGAGACTGAACTGAACTGAAAGGAAATCAACCCTGAATATTGATTGGAAGGACTGACTTTGAAGATGAAGCTCCAATACTTTGGCCACCTGATTCAAAGAGCTGACTTTCCCCAATACTGGAAAAGACTGAGGGCAAGAGAAGGAAGTGACAGGAGATGAGATGGCTGGATGGCATAACCAACTCAATGCACATGACTTTGAGCAAACTCCAGACATACTGAAGGACAGGGAAGCCTGGCATGCTGCAATCCATAGGCTCACAGAGAGTCTGACATGACTGAGAAACTGAACAACAACAACATTCTTAGAATCAGACAGTGGAAAATAAGCATTTCCAAGAATCATCTCACTTAGGGTGGGACTCCTATCAAAGTGGTTATTGAAGTGTTCCTGGGTAAGGCCTGTACCAAACTGTTAAAAATGTTTGAGAACTCTGTGCCTGAAATGACCCAGTAAGCCACTCCACACCTCCATGTCTAACTCACCCCACATTATCCAAGATAATTCCAGGGTTCAATTTACACAGAAGCTTATAGAATTATATTAATAACAGACCTTCCTTCACTGCCAAGGTAATACAACAGGTTTCCTCAACTTAGAGTGTTAATTACACCTCCAGTTCTCCTCGAGACCCCAATCACCAGGAATGGTAGAAAAAGCAAATAATATTCTAAAAAAAACCGCTTGTCATGAGACTTCAAATACTTGGGTCTCCTTCCTGTCTGTAGCCTTTCAATGGGCCAAAATGGCCTAAAAGGTAATTTTAAACTCAACCCATTTGAAATGACTTATGGGAGAACCCTTTTTGACTTCAGATCTTGTTTGATGAGGAAACCCACAAATTAGTCTCCCACTGTATTAGATTGAACCAAGTTCAAAGAACCCTCCAAGAATACAGGAACAAATTATTACTCACCCCTACAAAAGTATAGTTGAGGTCTCCATCCAGTCAAGGTACTTTGTCCTACTAAAAACTTGGAAGGAAGGGTCCCCTGATGACCAGCTACAATCAAAATGGAAGGGACCATATCAAGTGTTACTAAGCATCTTAACTGCCCTACTATCACCCTGTAGTAGTTGGTTACATATGTCTAGAATAAAACCATGTCTTATAAATTTTAATAGAAGCCAGAGAGACCTAATGTCATAAGCCAGTGGAAGACCTCAGATACTGGTTCAAGAGAACAGATAAGTGACTTCAAGTGGCTGTGGTGAGTTGGCCTCGTATTCCTTGTGATTTTATCATTAATTTATCATTTTATCACAGTGACTTTTATTCTACCACTTTTCAGAAACCTCTGCCTGATAAACATCTTTTTCGCCCCTGCTGGGTCTGAAAAATACATAGTAATATGATGTGAAAAACCATCCTGTTAGTAGGACTTCTCACAGTGGTTGTGATTTAGGGGGAGTAGGAAAAGAATAATTTTGTAAATGTACCTAAAATAGTCATCTGAGGAGAAAAACTAATTGTTGGAATGACCATAAAAATTCTGGCTTACAACAAACATTAGGATTGCTAGATGGCTCAGTGGGTATACAATCTGCCTGCAATGAAGGAGATACAGGTTCATTCCCTGATTCAGGAAGATTCCCCTGGAGGAGGGCATGGCAACCCACTCCAGTATTCTTAGCTAGAGAACCCCTTGGACAGAGGAGCCTGGCAGGCTACAGTCCATAGGGTCACAACTGAAGGGGCTGAGCATCCACACGTGCACATCAGACATTACAGGTACAAATAGGCACATATAACAAGAGTATTATCAACTGAAACACGTTGGGAAAAAAATCCTCCACTGATCTGAACATGATAGACAATTCCTATAAGGTCCAACCCATGCTTTTGATGCCACCACACATCTCATGGTCCTCTTGGCTCTGGAAATCCTCTTTGGAGCAATCCTTGGCCACAGGATGGTAATATCATTATAGCATTTTGGAACCCAGACCCAAACTGCATTCCTAGGAATGCCTCCACTCTCTGTGTTTATAATGAAGACCAGACCCAAGGATCCTACTGAATAAGGATGGTTATAGTTTTTAGGTCACTAGTCTTATTCAACTCTCTTATGACCCATGGCCTCCATTTTGCTTTTTTGCATTTCTTTTCCATGGGGATGGTCTTGATCCCTGTCTCCTGTACAATGTCATGAATCTCATTCCATAGTTCATCAGGCACTCTATATATCAGATCTAGTCCCTTAAATCTATTTCTCACTTCCACTATATAATCATAAGGGATTTGATTTAGGTCATACCTGAATGGTCTAGCGATTTTTCCTACTTTCTGCAATTTCAGTCTGAATTTGGCAATAAGGAGTTCATGATCTGAACCACAGTCAGCTCCTGGTCTTGTTTTTGTTGATTGTATAGAGCTTCTCCATCTTTGGCTGCATAGAATATAATCAATCTGATTTCGGTGTTGACCATCTGGTGATGTCCATGTGTAGAGTCTTCTCTTGTGTTGTGGGAAGAGGGTGTTTGCTATGACCAGTGCATTTTCTTGGCAAAACTCTATTAGTCTTTGCCCTGTTTCATTCCACATTCCAAGGCCAAATTTTCCTATTACTCCAGGTGTTTCCTGACTTCCTACTTTTGCATTCCAGCCCCCTATAATGAAAAGGGCATCTTTTGGGGGGGTTAGTTCTAAATGGTCTTGTAGGCGTCCATAAAACCGTTCAACTTTGGCTTCTTCAGTGTTACTGGTTGGGGCATAGACTTGTATAGCTGTGATATTGAATAGTTTGCCTTGGAAACGAACAGAGATCGTTCTGTCGTTTTTGAGATTGCATCCAAGTACTGCATTTCAAACTCTTTTGTTGACCATGATGGCTACTCCATTTCTTCTGATAAACTCTATTAGTCTTTGCCCTGCTTCTTAAAGGGACTTAGTAAATGGATAAAATATCTTATGTCGGTATCTTTCACTCTTCTGAACACATCAAATGTACACATGTTGCTTGTCCTTGACAACATAGGCAGCTGTCTTATAAACCATTCCTTCCGATTGTCTCAGCAGCCCATTCCTTCAACCAGCGGGGCTTCCTCTCATCTAATATGTCAGTAAAATCTATTGGCTCTGCCTTCCAAATGTCTTCTGAGTCTATAGGCTTGTTTATATCCCTTCTGTTACCATTATCCTCGTTTCCTGGTTCAGTAACATGGCTTTCCTAATTCCACTCTTGTGTTTTTTTCCCTCCATCCCGCTCCCAACAAAATCCATTTTTCAAAGAGCTTTTGAAATGAGCTTTTGTTGTTATTGTTGTTCAGTTGCTAAGTTATGTCTGACTCTTTGTGCCCCCATGGACTGTAGCATGCCAGGCTCCTCATCCTTCACTATCTTCTGGAGCTTGCTCAGATTCATGTCCATTGAGTTCGTGATGCTATCTAACCATCTCATCCTCTGTCATCCTCCCCTTCTCCTCCTGCCTTCAATCTTTCTTAACATCAGGGTCTTTTCCAATGAGTCGCCTCTTCCCATCAGGTGGCCAAAGTATTGGAGCTTCAGCTTCAGCATCAGTCCTTCCAATGAATATTCAGGACTGATTTCCTCTAGCATTGACTGGTTTGATCTTGCATTCCAAGGGACTTTCAAGAGTCCTCTCCAGCATAGCAATTTGAAAGCATCAATTTTTCAGTGTTCAGCCTTCTTTATGGTCTAGCTCTCACATCCATACATGACAACTGGAAAAACCGTAGCTTTGACTGTATGGACCTTTGTGGGGAAAGTGGTGTCTCTGCTTTTAAATACACTGACTAGGTTGTTATAGCTTTCCTTTCATCTTTCCTAATTCCACTCTTGTGTTTTTTTCCCTCCATCCCGCTCCCAACAAAATCCATTTTTCAAAGAGCTTTTGAAATGAGCTTTTGTTGTTATTGTTGTTCAGTTGCTAAGTTATGTCTGACTCTTTGTGCCCCCATGGACTGTAGCATGCCAGGCTCCTCATCCTTCACTATCTTCTGGAGCTTGCTCAGATTCATGTCCATTGAGTTCGTGATGCTATCTAACCATCTCATCCTCTGTCATCCTCCCCTTCTCCTCCTGCCTTCAATCTTTCTTAACATCAGGGTCTTTTCCAATGAGTCGCCTCTTCCCATCAGGTGGCCAAAGTATTGGAGCTTCAGCTTCAGCATCAGTCCTTCCAATGAATATTCAGGACTGATTTCCTCTAGCATTGACTGGTTTGATCTTGCATTCCAAGGGACTTTCAAGAGTCCTCTCCAGCATAGCAATTTGAAAGCATCAATTTTTCAGTGTTCAGCCTTCTTTATGGTCTAGCTCTCACATCCATACATGACAACTGGAAAAACCGTAGCTTTGACTGTATGGACCTTTGTGGGGAAAGTGGTGTCTCTGCTTTTAAATACACTGACTAGGTTGTTATAGCTTTCCTTTCAAGGAGCAATTGATTTTTAAATTTATTTTTGGCTGTATTGGGTCTTTGTTTCTGTGACAGCTTTTTTTCTAGTTGTGGCAAGTGGCAGCTACTCTCTGCTTGTGGTGCATGGACTTCTCATTGCGGTGGCTTCTCTTGTGGAGCACGGGCCGTAGGGCACGTGGACTTCAGTAGTGTGGCACGTGGGCTCAGAAGCTGTGACTCCTGGGCTCTCGAGTACAGGCTCAATAGTTGTGGCACCTGGGCTCAGTTGCTCCGAGGCATGTGGCATCTTCCAACCTGGGGATCAAACCCATGTCTCTTGCATTGGTAGGCAGATTCTTTGCCATAGAGCCACCAGGGAGCCTCCCCCAGAGCAAGCTTTTAAAAATGCAAATCAAATCTTGTTACTTTCCTTCTCAAAGCCTTTATTGCTTTCCCATACCTAGCCCTAGGTTTTAAGGCTCTGTACAATTTGACCCCTGCCTGGTTTTTAACCTTAATTCCTTTCACTTTTGCTACCTCCATCCAAGACTACCTACCAGTCCTTGGTTGCTCCATTCTGACTAAATTGCCTTTCTTGTTGCTCCTGAAATATATAGGAGCTGGGCCTTTGTGGTAACTTTTTTGCTCTGTCTGGAATGTGATTTTCCTAAATTGAGCTTCATCTCTCACTTTTTTCAGGTCATTTCTCAAACGTTATACTAAGAGGCTGTCTTTGACCACAACTAATTGTCTTGTTCCCTGTTCCCATTCCCAAGCACCGCTTAATCCTTTCATGTTTCTTCATATACTTTTGTACCCTAGAAGCTTAGTATTTTATTTGCCATCATGTATCTGTTTAAATGTGAGTCTTTGAGGGTGGGAACATTAGTCTTTATTGACTGTTGTTAAATCACCAAGACCTCATATGGCTCCTGGCATATGGTTGACAGTATATATTATTTGATGGTATTTTTTCTTTCTTTAAAAATTGAACTATAATTGACATGTAATATTTTATTAGTTTCAGGCATATAACATACTGATTCAATGTTTGCATATGGCATGAATTGATTTTCATGATGTGTAGTAACCATCTGTCGTCATACCTAGTTATTGCAATGTTATTGACCATATTCCCTATGCTGTATGTTATGTTTCCATGATTTACTTATTTTGTCACTAAAAGGTTGTACCTCTTAATCCCCTTCACTTGTCTCACCCAATGTCACACCTTCCTCCCCTCTGGTGACCACCAGATTGTTCTCTTTACCTGTGGCTCTGTTTTTGTCTTGTTTTATTTATTCACTTGTTTTGGTTTTTGGATTCCATATGTAAATGAAATCATACAGTATTTGACTTCCTTTGTCTGACTTATTTCACTTAGCATCATACCCTCTAGGTCCAACCATATTGTTTCAGATGGTAAGATTTCATTATTTTTTATGGCTGAGTAATATTCCTATGTGTGTGTATGTATCTCATATCTTCTGTACCAGTTCAGCTCTCAGTGGATGCTTAGGTTGTTTATATATCTTGGCTGTTGTGAATAATACTGTACCGAACAGAGGAGCGTATCTCTTTTAGAATTAGTGTTGTTGTTGTTGTTGTTGTTTTTTAATGGTAACTTGATATATTAATCAGCTGTCTGTCTTCCCCTTACATGTTTCTTCTCCTGATTCTTGCTTGAATATATGCTGGTTATCTAACCTGCACCAAACCAAAGCCTGCCCTAGATTCAAGTAATAAGATTTTTTCTAGTGTGGAGGAGAACTTCACACTTGTCTAGGAATTGGAGTGCTGAATAGAATAATCTGTTTTGCAGAATATAATGACATTTGGATAAATCAGCTGTGAAATAATGGCATATATAACTGTGTGAAGAATCAGATATCATCATACATGCAGCAGTATACCAGAGTGTTTAAGGATAATTTAAAGGGAACCTTAAATCTGTAAACATTCTATTCAATGACTTATTAGGAATTTTTGCTGAGAATTTGAAGAAAAAGATCAGTTATTCTATGACTGTCTTAGAATCTCTTGGACAACTTTGAGTCATGGTGGTATGAGAATTATTATCAAAGGCATTAGAGTTCAAAGGAAGTCAGAAGGGGTTTTTCCCTTGATAATTAAAAAAAAGTTTAAAAAAAATATTCTTTTTTCACTATGGTGTATATCTGTATCTGTGTGTATGATGTGTTACTGTATCCAGGATACAGTTCTCTGTGTTAAACACTAGGACTTTGTTGTTTATCCATTCTAAATGTATTAGTTTGCATCTACCAACCCCAAACTCCTAGTCCTTTGATAAACTTTTTGAACCATTATACAGTTAACTTAATGTACTTTAAGAACTGATTCACTTACTCTTCTCTTTGTATGAATATTTTGATTCTATTTGATAGAAGTATCAAGGCAAAAATTTTTTTCCTGATCTAAAGGAAAAATTTTCCTTTATTTTTATTTCCTTAATTTTTCCTTTGCTTAATCTCATGTCATTACTCTTACTTATATCTCCTTGTTTGTATTATAATGAACATCTTCAGCCTTGCACACCTTAGCTGTGTTTCTGGATCTAGTGAATTAGATTAAATTATTCTGTCTCTCTCTCTCGGCTTTGTTCTGTCCTTTCCTCTTAGTCTTTCTTGATACTTTCTCCAGTTTAATTCCATATTTTCAGAGTTAAAGTGTCTAGCAACTCATCTCAGGGACTGTGTCAGATTACTTTATATGGTGTTTGCTGGCTGGCTGGTCATGGCAGGTATTCAGCCTGTTACTTTTTGCATACACTGTCATATTAATCAGACAGCAGTTCTGTGGGTGTTGTCATCATTCCCGTATAAAATGAAATAAAAAACTGAATCAGATGAAAGACTGGGGTTCAAATCTCAGACCTGTCCAAATCTAAGGTTCTTTCCGCTCTACCATACAGCAGTAAGCCAGGGTTCTTTTCGGCAACCTTTTCACATTATAAGCTAAGATCTAATTGACTTTTCACTTCATTTTCCATTTAGCTTTATTGAGATATAATTGACGTATATCATTTTGAATGTTTAAGGTGTACAGTGTGTTGATTTGATACTCATATAGTTTTCAAAATGATTACCTCATTTGTGCTAGCTAACACCTCCATCATATCGCATAATTACCATTTCTTTTTTTGTGGTGAGAACATTTAAGATTCAGCAACTTAGCAACATTCAAGTATGTAATAAAGTATTATTTACTTTACTTAACTATACATTAGATCCCCAGAACTTATAACTTTTTAATTTTAATATGATTAAAAAGTACACTGAATAGTACACTGAAAAATTGAATAGATATTTTCCCCCGAAAGTCATATAAATGGCTAATATGCACAAAAAAGGTATTCAGTATCACTAATTGTCAAGGAAATGCAAATCAAAACCACAAGGCAAGAGGTAACAGGTGTTGGTGAGAATGTGGAGAAAAAGGAGTCTTTGTGCACAGTTGGTGGGAATGCATATTCGTGTAGGCAGGATGGAAATAAGTATGGAACTTCTTAAAAAAAATTAAGAACTACCATATGATCTGGCAATCCCACTTCCAGGTATATAGCCAAAGAAAATGAAAACAGGATCTGAAAGAGATATCTGCACTCCTATGTTCATTGCAGTGTTATTTATAATAGCCAAGATATGGAAACAGTTAAGTGTCCATCAGTGGATGACTTTTCACTGTAACTCCTGGATTTGCTTTAGAAATAATGCCTTAGAAGGTTTTTAGTTGATGATGTCATAAACGTTAGTATTATTTCCTCTGTCAACTCTCACCCTCCCCCGTTCCTTCTCTCAACTCTTAAAATTTCCATGGTGCATTTTGGTTGTTTGCTTGTATCTACATGTCTAACTTCTCTGGATTTCTTTTGATAGTTTAATAATCTTTATCAGTGTTTGCAATGCCTCCTCATACATTACTATTTGTGAATTTCATTAACAAGTTATTTGCTCCCTCCTTCAGGTCATTAATGAAGATGCCAAATGAAACTCAATCCATCAATCCCTGTGCCACCCCAGCAGCAAACTAGGTACTCAGAGTTTTATGATTATTTCTTGTTCGTGACTCTTGAGCCAGTTCCCAAATCAACTGAGAGTACTCATAGCCAAGCCAATTTCAATTAATTCTGCAAGGAGAAATTTCATGAGCTAAAGTAGCACCTGCTTCTCTAAAACTAAGATGGATCACTTGCATTCCCTTAACCTACTAAAATTAAAGTTGTGTCCAAATAGCAATTATGGACCATTTCTCTGGTGATATTCAATCTTTTATTTTTTGAGTTTTTCTTTATCTCATATTTTTCTTGACCAGGAACTGTTTCTTAAATATGTCTGTTTTTCAGTTCCATGTTTAAAAACAAGTATGAATACATATACTTTTGACTTTATAGGTTTATGTAATAAAAATGGCATAATTTTTAAGTAAGCATTATGTAATAAAAAATGTACAGGCTTTGAGTCAGCAGTCTTAAGTTTAAATCTCTGCTCCCCTGCTTCATAGTTGTATGGTTTTGGACAAATAATAACTCCTCCTTGTCAATGCAAACCTCAGAATAATATAACAGTGTAATAAAATGTATAAAAATAACAAAAATTTAGG